>JAXIVD010002640.1:10000-22500 GCA_036785275.1 Cancer borealis
GCTGAGTATTGGCATTGTGTATGTACTGTACGGCTGCCATCCACGTGTTTCAGCTAGTACACGAGGTGTTATTTATCTTTGCTGCTGTTGTGTTAACTATAACTACTCGCCATTATTACAAGGAAGTGCAATAATATTTACTAATTACCTAGTAGCAATAATCATCGCCATCACTGTTATTACTGTTGTTTCTAATGATAGTACAACCACCACTACTTATAATCTGGCTAATCCATAAAGTGGTAACTAGTTGAGGTAGTGCAACTTAGTTACCAAAAACCTTTTAGTATTTATTATATAAAGCTTTAGTTGTGACAGCAATGATGATAAAGGTGCAGCTACTAATAGGCTCTTTATTAAGTAGGCTTACCATGTTACTGAGAGAGAGAGAGAGAGAGAGAGAGAGATGAGTGGAGTTCGAGGGGGGTAAGTGGAGGGGAGGTGAGATGCAGTGGAGCCAAGGACAGCATTAGTTAGTCCTTGATCGGTGCTGCTTCCTCCATCCACTGTGTTCCTCCCGCGCCTCCGAGGGTGGTAAGTACAGTAGCGTGATGTATGTTTGTGCTGATTAATATATCTGATAGAAACATGCAGTGTATATGTCAAACTGAACATCATCATCCTTATCCGTTAACTATCTTCTTATATACGGTAGTTAAGTACAGATATATAGTAGTTAGTGTACTATACATAAAGTACTGTACGTATAACTAGAATTAGCTCGTAAGTTTGGTTTATTAGATTATCGGATGCCATTTTTGTCTATAAGGTATTGATGACTGACTGATTGAGTGTCATTGAGTTAAAACTACCTAAAAAGAAAAGTGATTCATTCATGTGCGTGTTGCAGGTCGAGCCTCGTATGTTGGTAAAGAAATGTTGTACCCTATTTCAACTGCATCATTCATTCCTTTGTTATCCATTCATGATCCACTGTATATGTGTGTGTGATATATATGAGTCATTTCATGCATAATCAAAGCTTGCATTAAAACAGATAAATATTGATGAAGTATAGAGTAGAACAAAAGAAATTAAAAAAACCCAAGTCCTTCCCTTATCGATAAAAGGATTACATTCTTCACTAATACATAACCAGACTACTTTCAATTAATTATTAGTCACAAACATAATAATCCCTAGTATATTAAGTTCTGGTGTAGTACTATTTGAGTATCGTGTAACATTGGCAATCATTGCAATACTGGCACACCATCCCTGTGTTGTGGTGTGACGTCACATGGCGTGATGGTGGTTCGGTGCTGTGATTGGAGGAAGCAGGGTAAGGCGCGTGTGGTGATTGGCTAAGCGTGTGAGGCAATATCGCGCCACAGTCAGTCAGTCACCACCTGGACCCTGAAGGAGGAAGAGCACTGTTCTCCCTGACTCGAGTAAGGTGTCAAGGGCGTGATGGAGGACGACGTGGTCATCCCCGACGAGGGTGAGTTAGGTTAAGTTAAGTCTGTGCTACTGACATCACTAAACTTAAAGACAGTCAGGTGTGTGTGACTTACAGGCGTAACTTCAACAACATGACTTATTTATTGTATTTATTTTACTCCCACGTTCCTTTCACTATTTTTTTCCTTATACTGAAATAAACCAAAACATATCTTAATGCATTGGTTTCGTTAGGTAAAGTTATGGAGGTGTTACTGTATGTATTAATTTACCTTTGTGTGTGTTTACCTGGCGTGCCTCTCACTTTGTTACACCTGCAGGAAAGTGTGCAACCCACGCTACACACACACACAATGATGGCTACAAGTATTAATAATGTCTAGCACAAGCAGAAAAATCGAAGGAAAACAAAAATAATGGTAAACAAAATAAATAAAACAAATCTAGAAATCTGAAGGAAAGGAAAGTAGACAATGTGAAATAATTACTACTGTGGTTCCGGAAATGTGAGAAAGTAGTGTGGTATGAGCGAACTTTCAGGCGTGTTAGGCAGGCAGGCAGTGGTGGTGGTGGTGTATTTATAGCCTGTCAAAGTTAACCATAAAGGAGGAAGAAACGTCAAGTTGGACAAGGGGAAGGTCGTGGTAGAGTTTGCTAGAAGTCAACACTGAATAAGCTGGAAAATTGCAGAGGAATTTTAGTTTTTTGATAGGAAAGGAGGCGTATGGTACTTAATAAATGCACATCAGTTTTGTATACAGCACTAGGAAAATATTAACACGTATGATTTCAATATTAGTAAACGTTACCAATCATGTTATAAGTGATCACTAATATATGGTTTTTTCCTCTTCATTTAGAGCATTTTTTTATGTTCACTAAGCTACGGAAAACAATAGAAACTTAGAATATATATTGTACTAATGAAACGGGAACTAATTTCATCTTTGTTAGTGTTCCCTTTAGAGGCAGTGCAGGTCAATGAGTCAACATTCCTTTGCTAACCCACCAGGCTGAGAGGTTATATGTAGGGTTAGTTTAATCTGGAAATACCTCTTATGATAGTGTATGTGTCACTCTCTGTTAACTTTGGGTTATCCACACAAAATATATATATATATATATATATATATATATATATATATATATATATATATATATATATATATATAATTATCTATATATCTGGCTTATATTTCCTACGTTTGGTTTAGGCAAAATAAGGTGTCTACATTGTGTTTTGGAATTATTTAATCTCCTTTCCCCCCGCTACACCTGGGCTGAATAGGAAGAAAGTAGAATGATGTAATGTGCTGTTTATGGAAATGTGAAAGTAAAGTATTGGTTGAGAGGGAACATCAAGGCATCTGTACCTCATTACCTTCCCTTAAAGTCAGTGATGTGATAGTGTAGCTCTAGCCTTTCTGTATCATGATCATCACTCCACTACACTTTTCATTATCCTTCCTTCATATGTGTTAAACTTTACAATCCATCACTCAGGTCTTTGTCTAGTTACAGCTTAGCATGTTGAATCTGGGTTTTATATTTTGTCCAGTTCCTTTGATACTTTTTCATCTTCTTTGCTTCAAGTGTCAGTGCATTATGGTGTGTGTGTGTGTGTGTGTGTGTGTGTGTGTGTGTGTGTGTGTGTGTGTGTGTGTGATGAAGCCCCTTGCCTTCCAGAATTGTTGAATCATATGAGTTGGCCAGACTTGGATCTCGATGATATTAAGGACCTTGGACTGGACTGGGGGGATGGGGAGGTGTTGGGTGACCCCCTTACACCCGCCCCCACCCTACCCAACGCCCACACCTTGCCACGCACCATGAGCCCATCCAACTTCATAAACACAAACACGTGTCATGTAAGTGATGGGAACACAAGTGCCCAAATGTTATTTCATGTTCATCAAGCAGCTGTCTTATTGACATGACTTGCTTTGTTATATTAAGTTATGAATGTTGTATAGGATTGGCAGGTGTTTGTTTGTGAGTGAGTGAGTCATACCATAACTTTTGATTCTTCAGGTGAACCAGACACTCTCTGATGCTCCAGTCAACCTGCCTCAACATCCATCCATGATTGGCACTACTCCAGTCAGGCAGGTGGCACAGGTGGCACCAGCACCAAGAGTGGAAGCTCCAGTTGTGGGTGTGGCCCCAAGCCCTGCCCCCCCTCAACTCCACCACCTGCTGGCCCATCCCCAGGTGACTGTTGCACCTCAGGCCAATCCAGTGGCACATGGGATGACAGTGCAGCAGGTGGCACCACTGGCTCCAGCCAAACGGACTGTCACCACTGTCACCCAGCTGGTGCAGCAGCAGCCAACCTTTGTACAGCAGTTAGTGTTGCCCAAGACAGAGACCATCACCACCACCAGCACTGGCGGGTGCCTGGCAGTGCCACACACCCTGGTGTACAAGACTGCCCCGGCACTCACCACCATCCAGGGCCTGGACGTGGTGACGGGCATCCCAGTGGTGTTGGAGCATGACCGCCTTCCCCTGGCCAGGGTTGTCAACCCCACTGTCAAGTTGACTACGTCAGGGTTTATACCACAGAAAGGGGAGAAGAGGAACTCTCACAATGCCATTGAAAAGCGTTACCGGTGTTCCATCAACGACAAGATCATTGACCTCAAGAACCTGGTGGCAGGGGAGGAGGCAAAGGTGAGTCCCTGCCCCTGGCATCAGCCAAGGGTAGCAGTCTTTGTTTGAATCCTTGTAAGGTGGACTGGAGTGTATCAACCCTACAACTTCTTGGTTCTCTGGTTCTTAAACACAAGTGGCCTTACCGCAGAATTTTAATATTGTCATCATAGAACGTGAATATAGAATTTTTTCATTTAACTATTTGATGCTCATTGAATTAATGTATGATTCAGAAATAACATTGTATTTGTCACTGATTGGTGGTTAGTTCAATGAAATGCATTTTATTTAGGTTCAAACAACTTTATAGATGTAGGCCTCATACAGGCTGCTGCTGTTGTGGTGTTGGTTCTGCAAGGAGCCTCAGTCTGTTTTTCCTTCCACAGCTGCACAAGTCACAGATCCTGAAGAAGGCCATCGACCACATCAACTATCTCCGAGCACAGAACAGGAGACTCAGAACAGAACTCAATGCCTACAGGATGAGGGACGGCAACCACAAGATTACAGACCTGCTGATAGGTCCTCACACTCCTCCACCCTCGGAAAGCTCCTCACCCGCCCACTCTCCACTCTCAGACTCCTCCCTCCCACCCTCACCACACTCCAAGATGGAGGTGAAGGAAGAGGTATTTGTTGTGGCTCATAGAGTGTCTTGCTCCAATATATTTGTTATTCTTTTCTTTTAATTCGGTAATGGAATACTTTGTCATCTTTGATCCTTGTTACTTTCTACCTTTCATTAGTTATTGTGTAGGAAACAAGACATAATTTATAATGTTAAATGTAAGTTCGTGTGAGAATGATTTCCTTGCCTGTGTTCTAAGTGTTGTTGTTCCTTTCCTCCCCTACAGGAGCTTGCATCCCCTGGCAGCAGCCCACCTTACTTTGTGGCTCAGGCCTCGTCCATGGCTGACGGCTCCCGCATGATGCTGTGCGTCATGGTGCTGACGGTGCTGGCCTTCAACCCTTTGGCCTCCCTCAGCCCGGCCCCGCCACCCACGGCTGTAGGAGACGTGCCTGGCCGCACCATACTGGAGGAACAGCCACAAGCAGGAGGTGTGTGTGTGTGTATTACAAGTCCATTGGTGAAGAAACTCATCCCAAACTCACTTCATGAGTCATATTATTGTGGTAATCACTTATCATTCCACATCCGGTCTCCCTGTGGTGTTCCTATGCCTTGGGTTGCAGTCAATTACTGTTTGTATCATGGCCATTGATGGTGTTGTTTTGATCTCACAACCTAATACAGAATAAACTTGATATATCTTGTCTCCAGAAGGAAGGATGATGAAATGCAAAGTAAAGGAACAAATTTTGTAGTCTTCTGCCCATCTGTCATGAATCAAGGGATTATTGACCCATTGCTGTGAAGCCTTGTTCTGCCACACCATCCATCCATTGGTCTAGTTGGCCCATAATTGCCATTACCAATATCAGAATTGGCAATTTTGAACACATTTAAAATGTTGTTTGTATCAGTGATGGAGCTTCCATAACTGTGTCACTTAATTGTTGTCATCCCACAGATGGGTTGAGCAAGCTGTGGTCGTCTGGTGCAGTGTGGCTGGTCAACCTTGTGGTGGTGGCTGTGTTGCTGGTGCGTGTGTTTGTGTACGGGGAGCCGGTGGTGAGGAGACGGTCCCAGGCCGCTGATGACTTCTGGCGACACTGTAAACAGGCTGATCAGGACTTGTCCAAGGTGAGGCTACAAGGGCATGGTGAGGGTGATCACTGTGTTATCCTGTACACAACATCCACAGTGATACCAACTGTAGCTGCTGTATTTTTATTGATCTGGTCATAAATAACACTTGTATGTATGTGTCTGCATTCTCTGTAGCCATTTCGTAAAGAATGAAATCTACACATTCTGTCCAAAACTGTATAAAGCATATTTTATGTTTATCCTCCCAGGGCCAGTATGCCAGTGCCAGCCAGCAGTACTCCATGGCTCTACAGGGCATTGGGCGCCCACTTCCTACCACCTGGCTGGAGAAGGTTCTGTCTGTGTTGTGGCAAGTCACGCGGCAACTCCTGCAGCGCCTCTACCTAGGCCGGTGGCTGGCCAAGCATGCGGGCGGCCTCTTCCTCCAGCCGTGAGTACCAGGCGGAAAGGTTCTACAGTTGTGTTGGGGAGTGTTTCATGGCAGGAATAGTACTGAGGACAATGTAATGTGCTGGCTAGGAAAATATAGCAATGTTCAGAGTTTATTAAGTATATAAAGTATGGGTATGATGAGGAAAAGTGGCTGTTAGATGTCTTTATAGGATGTAAACGCCAGGATTAGGGAACTGGGGACAACTATGGTGTATGGTTAACATTTGAGGTAATAATTCTTGGTAGAAACAGAAGGCCAAGAATCCTGCCCTTATTTATGTGTGTGTGGTCATGTAGGAGTAGAAAGTGAACAGATCTACCCTGCTAGTCTTGCTACAAAAAAACACAAGAACTAGAAAATAGCAAACAGGTTAGGTATTGAAAACTAAAGATATACATGGTGTGTTAAAGATGTCCGTAGTGTATTTACATTGTCGTCTTTTCTTGCAGGTGTGTGAGGGAGGATGTGAGAGAGAACTTGCGTGAGTGTGCGCGTGTGTATCACCGGCTCCACCAACTGCACCTCATGGG
Source organism: Cancer borealis (assembly GCA_036785275.1). Taxonomy (NCBI): domain Eukaryota; kingdom Metazoa; phylum Arthropoda; class Malacostraca; order Decapoda; family Cancridae; genus Cancer; species Cancer borealis. Next base: position 16,692 of record JAXIVD010002640.1, read on the forward strand.
CCACACCTCTGACACCTCTCACCTGTTTGGCCTCTACCTGGCACTCACCTCCATTAACCTGGGGGAAACTGGCTCTGTGGGAGGTGAGTATTAGGGGAAACACACACACACACACACACACACACACATTGAAGAGCTAGGAAAGGTGCAAAGGGTTGGAACAAAATGGAACTGGTATAAGAGAATTACTATGTGAGGAGAGACCTGTTAATGATGTTGTGATGTTGCAGGAGGAGACATGGCTGAGATGTTAGTGACGTGTGCCCTGCGTGTGAAGGAGAGTCTGCCCGAGCTTTACCGTGTGCTGGCTCGGGTGTTGGTGGGGCAGGCGGCACGCTCCACCTCACCCTCCACTCTGGCCTGGCTGTTCACTCCCTCGGGACGCAGGTTCTTTGCCTCACATAAATGGTCCTACGATGCCGGTCGACAGTCTATGTTTACTCGGCTTACAGACAAGGCTGACCCGCTGGCCTACCTGCTACTGCTGTACAGGTGAGTTGTGATATACCTATACTAACATTTACCTTCATGTTGTGTTATTAATTGTCTTATACTTTACCATTATCAGGGAAATCTTATTATAAAACTGTAATTCCACATTCAGAAAGTATTACATTACAAAGTTATTACAATGCATTACATATCATTACAAGTTTGGTGCCTTGTTCCCCTCTGAGACGCCTTGTGCAAGATATTACTTCAGCAGAAATATCCACAGCTCATTAAAGACAGATATACGCAAGCTGGTCACCAACCTCACACATCAAGTTAAAATGTAATGGACACCAAGAAACACATACAACATAGAAATAATCCATCTTATCCTTACCTTGTTATTTATCCATCTTATCCTTACCCCCTTACCTTGTTTCTCTGCTGATTCTTGTCCTCGTACCATGTAGGGAACACCTGCTGGAGTGTGCCATCACCACACTGGTCAACCCTGGCATCAAGGCTGAGGATGGTGATGAGGAGGGTGTGGCCCACTCCCGCACCACCACCCCGGATGTGCTGCGTCACCTGCACACCCTACAGCACACCTTCACAGCTCCGCCCGGTGCTGCCCTACATGCCGCTTCAAGGGATGAGGTGAGGACTAGGCAGGAGGATGAGGAGTAAATATGTGGGAAAGTTTGATTATACCAGGAATGAGGAAGTGAGGTTTGGCTTCTGGTAATAATGAGTGCTGGGATGGTTATGAGGATTGATGAAAGGGAAGGAGAGACAGGTGGCAATGAGGGTAATGATAAGGGAAGATGGTACATAAGGTCTTCAAAAATATACTGGTAATGGTTACTATACTCCTATAAGCAGTACTTTTGTTCCGTTACAGGTTTGCAGTTGGTGGGGTTCATTGTTGGGTGTTATTGCACACTGGCTCCTGGGTGAGGATGAACAGGCAGAGGCACTCTTCTCCACCTTGGAAAACACTCCAGAGTACCTCAGGACCTCAGAGGACCCCCTGCCCACTGCTGTTCTCTATGCTGTCAAGTGAGTGTGGGAACTGTGCTCTGTGTGTGTGTGTGTTGAGAGGTTGTTGTCTGTTTGAGGGATGGGATTGTGTGAGGTTTGATCTTTGATGAAAGTTAATATTGAAGTATGTGTGCATTGCCTCGGCTACCTTCCTTGAGAGGGATGACAGTCTGATATATAGATAGATGAATTATTTATTTTTTATTTTCGTTTTTTTTTAAGGTACATATACAGTATTGATTGTCTTGGTTAAGAGTGTCTGTGAACAAGTGTTGTCAGTATGCATTGTGAGACTCCATGTAGTGAGGTATAGGCATTGAAGAACACCTTTCTCTCTCTGTTCAGGGCAAGGCGTCAGCTGGGCCACGGCTCCCCATCTAATGTGATGCGACAGTGTGACCGCTCTGGAGCTGCTCTCAGTGACTCCATCCACCAGGCTTCCTACAAGCACCCACACTCCATGGTTCAGGTTAGTGTTCACACAACTCTTCCACCTTAACTCACTCATCTTTTTCTCTCAACAAAACTTGCAGTGCCGCCGGGAGAAGATGTTATCTGCGCCTGTTGAGGATGCATTGTCGTTGCATTGCAGGAATTACACTCTGCAGTGCTCCTGCATTGCAGCCCTCAACAGGTTGCCAAACCTCATCATACCTACACTAACATGTACACTAGAACGTTGTTATGAGTTCACCCTTGTATTAAGGTGCTCATAATGTTGGAAGGAAGCATGGGAGGTAAGATTAAGATGCAAGACAGGAGATCAAATGAACGATGATACAGGAATAATGTGAGAGAATAATAGAAACATTGTAAGAAGATTGATTGTATAGTTCAAGAATAAGATGTATGTGAAGCATCAAGAAGGTCAAAGTGACATGCATGGGTAGGAGAGGATGGAGTAATGGTTTATGAACATGATGGCATAAAAAGAGGAAGTCATTTAGGCAACTTCAGTTATCTATCTTTTTTGACGGCGATTCTAGATTTTGAGAATCCAATTTAGTCATGTCATGAGTAATGAATGTCAAGAGGCTGTGTTGTGCTGCACTAAATTATAAAGATTTTAGTATAAAAAAGAATTTTTTCTCCCCAGAGCGTGCAGCTCATCGTGGTGGACTGGCTGCTTGGTGTTCGGACCGTGGCGTGGGAAGGTGAGGTGGCACGGGACTGTGACACACTCACTGTGGCACCACCACATGTGCTGCAGGGCTTCCAGCATGACCTGGCACTTCTCCGCAAGCTGGTTCATTACCTGCCTGTGAGTACATGATAGAGATACTACCACGGTACTTTCATTTAGTGGTCACTGGTTTTGAATGGATCTTCACGTAATTGAAATGCATCAGATACAGTGGATTGTTGTGTTATATTTCATGTAAAGGGGCTGCTGATATTTGTGTAACGTGGGTATTGTGATGACAAGTGTTATGTTATGGTTTCCAGGGTGTGGTGGCCAGAGTGTTCCTGCATGAAGCCACACTCAGAATGATGGCCGGTGCCTCCCCAGCCAGAACACAACAGCTGCTTGACAGGTCACTTCGACACCGCTACAGTCGACCTTCTGTCATCTGTGGCAAAGGTAAGATGTCTCTCTAAACTAACATGTTCTCTCTCTCTCTTTCTCCCAGCAGTTCAGGTCTTTATGGGCATCTCTGTACATAAGCTGCTTTAATGAGTGACTTGTTGCTAAAGATGCATGCACGTGCACCATAGTTTTTACCTTGAATGTTTATTATAAGTATTATAATTTCATACTGTAATTCTTTTTTCAACACAGACAAGAAGCCAGAGAGGTTCAGTGGGGAGAGGGAGCATGCTACTGCCCTCATGTTAGCCTGCAGACACCTCCCCTCGCAGCTGCTCTCCTCACCAGGGGAGCGTGCTGGTATGTTGGCCGAGGCTGCTAAAACCCTCGAGAAGATTGGGGACAAGCGGCGCCTACAAGATTGCTACACCCTTATGAAGTCCTTAGGAACTAGTGTGTCCAGCTATGGCTAAGTTGGGGTACAGGGGATAGGGGGGAGGGGGGGTAAGGAATAGTGGGGTAGGATGGGGGGGGTGCTAAAAGGTAAAGGATAGAATGGCCTGGGATGGACTTGGGTAGAATAGAACAGATTTCAATAGTTTGGTTGAAAGGAAAGGAATTTATAACACAATTAAGAACTTTTCTTTCTTTTGAATTTTCCACATGTTACATTATTTATTCTTATTCAGATTTTATCATGTGGACCCAATGAATGAACAACAAACTATTTGATGACAATCCTGCTAACTTAAAAGGTCTTGTTTGGATGAAGTTATGAAAGGGTGTATGTAAAGTTTGTACAGCATAGGACACACTCCATCGTGAGGACCAAGGAAGCATGTCAAGTGTTATGTTATGTACCTGCATTGTAATATATTAGATTTAGGAGCTCTACACTAAGTTTGTTCTTAAGTAATAATGAACTTTTATTTCTGTAACTTATTGTTTTTTATACCGTAAACATTATTCAACTACCCTTTACTGATTATTTAGACAAATGGTTGGGGGGGAGTATAGGAGCTTCTCTTCTAAGAATTTTCCCCCCTAAGCAGTTAACAAGTTCCCTTTCATGATCCATTCCCCTATTCTCTGCAGATTGTGAAAAGCGAACATAAGGGATGGAGCAAAGGGTATGGGAAGCCCCTCCCTCTATTCTTTCCTATAAGACAAGATGCAGAATGGGAAAATAGTGTCATATAATGTTAGGCACTGTTTACAATATTCTGGCAGTTTTTCCCATTGAACACTACCGTCCTAGAGTGAAGATGGTATGGCAGCCAAGTGCCCCTAGAAATAACATTTGAACCTGAACAATCACTAACGAACACACACTTCATTAGTTTGACTTGGCCTGCTTGTACTGTACATCAGCGGACAGGTTCATTGAATAACTATATGCTGTAAAAGATGACTAAGGGGGATGGGGAGCATCTCTCTATCATTTCTTACCATAAGACATCCCCACATAGCCTTGCTACCCATTCCTACTACCCCAATAGTGCCATATGGCCTTTGTTGCCTGGCACATTTCCCCCCCCCCCACATTACAATTACAATTACCATAAGACAAGGTAAAGAGGGTGAGGAGCAGGGGCGTATATTCAGGGTGTGCGCCGCACACTCTAAGCCAGAGAGAGAAATGCATGATAGTTATAAATAAATTCAGCAGTAAGTGGAAAACCATATTTTTCTTATTGTTTTTAGAACTGTTGTAATATTTTGCAATATAGGTGTTCTGTAGAAGCACTGCACACCCAATAATCAATTGCATCATTATGTAGCATAGCGCGTACAGTGGAGTGGGAGGGCAGACTGTTGAAAATATGGAGCTGGGTGTGCGGCTCTAGCAATGCACACTGCTTGCGTTCATTTTTGCTGCTGTAATTTTATTATAAGACACACCTGGAGGAAAAAAACCTGAAAATGAAAACGTATAGATTTAACACTCACCACGTCACGTCCCACGGAGCTTCTTTTCCCTCCTCCTCTGATGGACGGAGAGGAAGAGGTTGGTGTCTAGGAGGTGGAGGTGGAGGAGGTGAGGGGGGGCCACCGCAAGGTACTAATCCGGGTGTGTAATGATCCAGGTAAAGGAGGTCACGTGAATCTTTACCTGGAAGTCACGTGACGTGACGTGGTTTTTTTTTTATACTTCATTTATTTTTCCCTTAGCCAGTACCCTTTCAATGTAAAAAAAAAAAAAAAAAAAATCACGTCATTAACACTAAATTCGCTATATATTACGACATTAACACTAAAATTCGCTATATAACACGACATTAACACTGATTTTGTTATATAATACGTCATTAACACTAAATTAACACTGATTTTGCACCTAATATGGCAGACTAGTGTCTGAATCCACTTTTGAACACTAATAATTACGGTTTGAGGCTTAACATCACAGTCCTTACCGCAGAAAACACTTAAACAATCACTACGTAGCGTTAAAATCACTCTAATTATCTTTCTCCATTTGTATATCTTTCTTATCAAAATTAAGAATATTCACACTGACTGCACTTCACTGATCACGGGCCATTTTTCAACTGAGCCGGGGAGGGAAGAGCGGGGAAGGACTCTGAAAACAATAGCCGATATGAAACAATGAATCTGATTGGCTCAAGAAGTATTGTGTGTCAATTGTGTGACAATAAATGCTATTGGCTATGCTTTCACTAGTGTCCGCTAGATGTCACCCCCATCATACAAATTTCCCGCCATATTTCAACTGAGTGGGGGAGAGAAAAGCAGGGGGGGGACTAAGCCATAGCCGATATGAAACAATGAATCTGATTGGCTTAA
>JAXIVD010002640.1:27500-32500 GCA_036785275.1 Cancer borealis
TAATTAAAGGGAATCCCCATCAATGAGTCTCGGCTGACTGCAAACACTTACACAAGATACAAGTGCTCAAAGGACTTGGTTGTGGAATTTTTAAAAGATTCATGAAACATCTGGAAATTTATTTAGTAGTCATTTTATCACTAATATTCTTTTATCTAATATTCTTTGAACTATTCACTTATTTATTTTTTAATTTTTTTATACTGTACAGTACAAAGAAAGAATATTTAACCAACTTGATAAAGGTGCTTGTGTGGTGCAATATTATCAGGTGTAGCAACATTTTACCCTTTCCTTCTTTGTTCATTGGATAGATTTAGTTTTATAATGACTGTGACAACCTCTCTCCTTGTGCTTTGCCATATGGTGTCCCTCCTGGCTGGTACCTTAACTGTGTGGTTGCATTACAGAAGCGGCCACTAGTACAACCACACACGGCGGTGGACGTGGATGTGCTTCAGGCAAGGACTCAAATCAACCGCCTCTCTTCATACCCATACTCCCAGGTGAGCTGATTTATATCTGCACACTTGTCCTTCCAACATTATTTGACTTAGTTTAGGTGAGCAATGTCTCTGTAATTAGCCTCATCATCCTTGCAAACTATCTAGAAAGCAGCAAAGAAAATGTTATTAAGTTGTCACATTAACCACCACCATTATGTTTGAGTTGATAATTAGGTGTATCAGTAGTGTTGCAGGAGGTGGGAGGCATTTTTTTATGGTATTAGAGAGCCAGCTGAGGGCAATAAAAAATGTTATAAAAAAAAAGCTCACTTGCGACTGCTAGTTCCCTAAAGAAAAAGATTAAAAAAAAAAAAATAGGGAGTATGTAGTTAAGAAGGTGAGAAGTGCATCGTGTAGTCCCTTTCCTGAGGTGATGGTGTGCCTGTGTCCTCCCCAGGGTGTGAGCCGAAGGGTGAACCATGCTATGAGGTACCCAGTGAACTGTGACCCTGTGGATGGCGTGTCACCCAATCTTCATGCCATGCAGGTCTACCGCACCGCCTGCACCCGCTGCCTGCAGGGAGAACCGGTGAGTAGCCTTCCCTACCCAAAACTGAGTGTAGTTAGGTTTCAGTTTAATATCTTGAGGCATCCATTGTTGTAAAGCAGTAAGGTGATTGGTGTGTGAGACAAAGTATGGATCATTACGGACCTTCATACAAAGATTAGGCCCTGTCACATTATATGAAATTTCCTTATGAGGCTTTAATTTGATAGTGAGCTATTTTTACAACAGCAATCACCTCAGTGTAATTCGTTGGTGTTTTATTCTCAGTCTGATTGTGATATGCCAGAATCTGAGTTTGCGTTTGAGCTGGACACATGTTGAAGCAAACTAAACTAAGTATTATGTTTGTTCGGTACGTGATAATGACGGGACTATCAGGTGTTGTGTCGGGGTAAATTATAGTATATTAGCTAATGTGCTCCATTTGTGGTCATATGATAATTATAATAGTAATAATTTTATCGGGCTGAAGGCACAGGCAACACGAACAGACAAAGTAAATACAAAAGAGCGACAATAAAATAAAATTATAATATAACAATACTGTTGAAAACACTAATGATACAAAGGGAATAGCAAGAATGAAAAAAGTAAAAATCAATAGTAATTATAATAATAATTCCAAAATGTTCATCAAACAGTATTGATGGTGACAAACCAGAGAATAAGACGCCCCCCCTCCCCCCCTCAACAGGAGACAAAGGGACTAGTCTCCTGTGGCAGACAAACAGTAGTCATCCATTATTATGTAATCCTGTATTGCATCATCATCATTCTTTATCATTTACCATCAATCTATCTATATACCAGGCCTCATCCCCCTAAAGAAGGATAGTCGAAACAAGGCACACACACACACACACACACACACACACACACACACACACACACACACACACACACACACACACACACACACACACATAGTATATAATGCTTGGTAGCTCAGTAGTATCGTCTTGGCTAGTCACTGTGAAGGCTCAGGTTTGCATCTCGCTCAAATTGCAAAGTTTCCATTGATGACCGAGTAGTTACTGTCCTTGAGCAAGAGACGGGGTGTGTGGTGTGTGTAAGGTCACAGCCTTACCCATGCATCGGGCTGTAATGAGCCATAAATTCTCTCCAGGAGGGTAATGGCTGGTGATCATGAGTCAGGCACGTGATCCTCAAGACTGTGGGTCAGTGGTAACATCTCTGCCTTCCATCTGGCAAGGCGTAGATTCAAATCTCGCTCAGGTCACTAAGGATTTTTCACTGACGGAGTGGTTACTGTCCCCCTTGAGCAAAGGGATGGGGATGTGTGATTACCCATAGATCCGTCTATTTAGGGGAGAGTAATGGCTGACGATCAGTCCAACGCATGTTCCTTCAGACCATGTTGAATGACACACACACACACACACACACCTCACTTAGCACCTGGCTCCTGGATGAGGAGAGCTTAGTCTCTCCACCCCCAGTACACGGAGAGCCATCTACACAGTGGTGCTGGAGGTCATTTCCTCACCAAGAACCAACACCTAAAGTCGATTTACTTCTGCCACTTCATACCCATGACTCCTTCCCTCCCTCCCTGCACCTGATTTGTTCAACCGATAACTATGTATGTGTGGGGACCCCCTCCAAGGGTTGTCAATTACTCATGTATTCACTTCTATCATGCACAATTATCCGTCCTTACTCCATCATTAGTAAGAAAAAGAAGACAATATACCCCATGACCAACAAGACTGACACTCTCAAACTTGAAACTTCCTGTACAAATATATTAGTGTTATGCCACCATGGTTAATTTCAATCACACCTCTGCCATGTCAACATGATTTGTCTTACCTCTACTAGAGGTTGCACTTAATCTGATGATCTTTGAATATGAGCCTGAGTTTACACTTTGAGTATGAATGTGCGTGTGCTGTCCCAGTGCAGTCCACATTCATCAATAGTTACATCATGCCAACATCACGTGTTGTTGGTGGTGTCTTTATATCACCATCTCTTATAACAAGTGATTACTTGTATATATTCATATATTTATCCTCAATATATGTTTTTTATTATTTATTTTTATTTATTGATTTATTTATTGTTATCATTATTTGTTGAGTGTGGTGCATTAGTTGGTTCTCTTGTTCTCAGGGCCACTTCCGACACATCCTTGAGAAGTAGCTGCCCACCACCTCACCATCAGGATCACTTGTACCTGCTCTAAGTTAGGACTCTGAGGTGAACCAACACCTACACCGAGGGTCACAGGCTGCATCCAGGATGAGCAGCACAACACTATTGGCAGCAAAGGTTTAGTGCATTAGCAGCCATCATAGAGAGGAGCGATGGGAGGGCACCAAGAGGCTGTCCTGCCCCACCTCCTATCCTTCTGTTTAATTTATTTTTTGTTTTCAAGTGAAAGCATACCATAACATGATGATTTATCCTTTATTTAGACATGCAGAAACTTCAACAATATTAGGAGTTTACATGGAAGCTGCCTTGTGCAGCCAGTAACATTTGTGTGTGTGTGGCTGAGCAAGGCAGTGAGGTGGGGCAGTGTGTTTGTGTGTGTGTGTTTGTGTTTGTGTGTGCAGTTGTAGATGTGTAGATGATATAAACCTGTAACAAATGAGGCAGCCGCCAAGGCAGTGATCAGTGAAAGAAAGAAATGAATGAATAGGAAGAAAGGCGTTTGTTTAAGTGTTACGTGGACGTGAGCACATTTAGTCACTACATGCATTTGAAGAAGTGCATGTATGTATGTAGCATACGGGCATGTGCATGTGTACACACATGCCACCTTTCCCAAGCATGTCCAGAAACAATGTACAAAATGACAGGACAAAGTAACGACAGGTTTAGTCTTTAGGCAACACTCCCGATATTATAGAAATCAAGCGGTAGTTTTGTACATTTGTCCACAACCCGACCGATCTTGTTGGGTTCACAAGTTTAGTCTCTTCAGTCTGGCAGTTTTAGAAACTTGGAACAGGTGTGCATGTGTTTTTTAATGCTTCAACAGTAATTGGATGAGATGCCATGCCACCCTCCCTCCCCCATCACTCATTAATCAGATTCTCTTGCTTGACATCCTGCCACCAGTGATATCAGGCAACATCCCTTGCATCTCCGTTGCAGCTTAGTGTCTTGTGAAGCTTTTGTAGGTCAAGATTTATATAAATTAACCTGTGTGTATGTGTGTGTATATGTGTGTGTGTGTGTGTGTGTGTGTGTGTGTGTGTGTGTGTGTGTGTGTGTGTGTATATGCATGTGTGAACACGCGTGAACTGTACTATTTTTTGTGTGAACATACACAAGGAAAATTGTTTAAATCTGCCTGATAGTTTGAAAGTTTACACAAGACTGTAACATCTAAAGTTATAAATTATTATAATGACAGTTAGATTATTCTTAAATATATATATAATATCTAACCTGTAATCTGATCATGTCCTTAGAATTTGTAGCTATGAATACATATAAGGTATAATAATGCTGCCATTGCAATGTGAGAATTGAAGATGTTCTGCAAAACAGTATTGGTTTCTTATCTGAGGCTGCAATGTGGCTGGTGTGGTGACTGTCAGGCTGAGGGAGTAACAGAGTTTATAGGTGTTTTACATGTCTAAACATGAGTGTTTTTACACATATATGTCCTCTTGCCATTTAGGAATTCAGGAGCAGAGACGCAACATGTCTTAGAATATGTTTAGAGCAGCATGTTAAGGCCCGAAAGCTTTTGTAAATCTGTTAGCATTATTGTTTTCCTCTCAAGGACATTTCTGTTAGTTTGTTAATGGATAACAAAAAGGTGAAGAACTTACCAAAACAAAGGTTTGCTGTGTCACGATCATTTGTGAATTGGAAGATGATGAACAGTCTTATTTACTCCCTTGGATATTTGGGTCACATGGGAATAGAAGAATGAGTGAATCTTGGACAATATACAGTGCCTGAAAACATTTGATATACCAGCCATTTAGTACATGATTTGCCAT
>JAXIVD010002640.1:37500-56345 GCA_036785275.1 Cancer borealis
GAAGTAAAGTAAATCTGCGGCGATCACGGCTTCCTCGCGCTCCTCCCCCCACACTACAGTCTTCATCGTATTTTTCAATAGATTTTTGTATCCTAGAAAAATATTTCCAAGAAATATTTAATAAAAGAGCGATACTAAAATTAAAAACGGTATGTCTGAAAATATAGTAAAGAGAAAATGTACAACTTAAATGTTGAGGAATAGCATCGTCTGCAAGTTCTGCGCATATTCGATATTGTTGGAACACGGCTGGAGGAGTAGCGACCGTGGGGGAGGAGAGGCAGATGTGAGGCTCTGTGCCCGCCCAGCCCCCGACACTGTATATACTACTTCATGAAAACACAAGGTCATACATGGGGGATTTTAAATACAGCAACGCGTCGTCCGTAAGCTCCATAAGTACGAAAACTTACGTCATAAACACGTCCACTACGAGCGTGTTCTACTCCAGTGCAACAGACGGGGGCACCACCTCCACTAACACCATGCAGGAGGACTGTCTGGTGGAGCAAGGTGGGGGCGTGAAACCCGGTGGCCTGGCCGCCGGTGGGGTGGAAGGGCCCGACGAACAGCAGCACCAACATCAGCATCACCAGCAGCAGCAGCACACCAATGGCGACGACGACACTAAAACAGGTGTGAAAGGGGAGGCGGCGGTACCTCAGGTGGGGGGCAGTGCGCCCGGCACAGTGCCCGGCCCTTTAGGGTCAGGGAATAACCCGGGCCCCTCGGTGCTGGGCCCTCCAGGCTCCGGGGGGGTGCCCTCAGCCGCCGCGGCCGCCGCCGCAGCGGCTGCAGCGGCGGCAGCAGCTGCTGCGGCCGCAGGAGGAGGGCCTGGGTCAGGAGTAGTCGGAGGTCCTGGGGGTGGGGGCGGCATGGTGGAGCCCGCGGCCCTGCCGGCCTCATTGGCCTCCTCTGTGGCTTCCCTATGGTCTCCTCCGTCCGTGGAAGACACACTCCTTCACTCTGGGATGACTGCCATCAACGGCTCCCTGTCATTCCACAGCCTGGGCCCCAGCACCCCCGGGGGGCCTTGCTCCGGAGGTCCGTCCCCACTGTTTAGCACCAACCTGGGGCCACAGCTGGGCCTGGGTCCTGCTGGGCCACAGAATCCCCCTCAGCGCAGAAACATGCAGCAGGCAGCGCCAAGTTTTCCAGGACAGGCGCGTCCTCAGTCCATGGGCCCTGGACCAGGCCCCCAGGGTCCTTTCCTGGCCAACAAGTACTCCTCGTCCTGGTCCTCTGGCCTGGGTTCCCAGGGTAGTGCATGGTCACCAGGGCCCTCTCCACAGGGTAATTCCCCTGGAGGTCCAGGAGGAGGGCCAGGAGCAGCACCTGGGACAGCCCCTGGGGCACCCTCGCTACCTGGGATGAGCTCCTGGTCCACACGGGGCAGGGGTGGAATGAATCCCCTTGGGCACAACCTTGGGGGCATGTCCTCAGTGCCCCGCAAGAACACCAACCTCGCCAACAGTTCCTCCATGGTGATGAACAAGTTCAGGCGCTCCACCAGCTACCCTGGCAAGGGACCCTTTCCGCAGCCCCCGGCCTTTGAGATCACTGGTGTGGATGACGGAGGCTTCCCTCGTGACCTGCTCCAGTTCCCGGTAAGAGATCTTTTTAAGTGTTCCTTAATGTCTTGTACTATCATTCCTGCAGCAACTTTGTCTTCCTCCTTACTAAGATGCCTGCCTAGTGTTGTACCCTTCCTTACCCAGCACTATGTAGCATCCTGTCTGCCCACCACTTGGCTTCCTTCCCTTCATCAATATGGAATGATATAATGTCCATATATGCCATTCTTTTCACTTTATGGGGTTGGGAAAGCAGTAACAATAGAATAGTAATCAGACGGAAACATTAAGTAGTTATTAAAGACAATATGCAGTTTGAATCATGATAAATTTCAGGTGTGTCATATGCTTTCTGGTGATTTTCATGGTTAAACTTGGAAATTACTCTTTTGTCATGAAACCAAAGGATAAAATCAATTGAGTCATTACCTAAGTCACCAGAAAAACATATAGCTCACAAAAAAAAAAAAAACCTTGACTGCTTGAGAGTATAGATTGACATTAATAACACAAACAGTTGTATTTTGGTCTGCCTTAATAGGGATCTTTAAATTATGGGAAAGGATGTACAAATATTTCTCACACGATAGTTTTCTGATTGTGTACACTCAATAGTTTGTGTGATTGTAGTGTTTGTAGTCAGGTCAGGTCAGGTCAGGTCAGGTCAGGTCGTCATCCCTCCCTTGCTTAGTATAATATGTAGTGTTTTGAGTTACAAAGCCACGTAGTTGTATGAGTTGAAGTAAGTTTACATTTCAGTAGTGTGACAAGTTGTGACGTAGCATGTTTATTTGTTACAGTGTGAAATTCCTGCATCATTAGTTTGTGTTAGTGAGAGCAGATGTAATCCCAAGTGTTGTGAAAGGATGGGTTTCCAGTACTAGTCTTCAGAAGCTGGACAGAATTTTCATCATGCATATTTTCATTATCATTATTAATACATGTCAATCACAGAAACAATATTACATTAAAAAATGGCTGCATATCTTTTTATTTAGTAGATACCCATGCTAGTATATCTGACTTATTGCTGATGTGTATGTGTCATGGTATTGTTTTATAAGATGAGGAAGGTTGGCTCATCCTTGGAGGTGGAAATCCATTCACTGAAGGGTTTTGCAGAGACTGAGAATATAGATTTTTTATTTCCTAATAGTCAAATAGTATGAAACAGTTGTTCTTGTCTTAAAATGTTCTTAAGTAGGCTATCTATGCAAATGAGGCTTCTGCTAGATTATCTTAGCAGGTTATCTTAACTGATTGGTTCATTAGTATTCGATGTGTAAGCAGTAATCAGCAGGAGGGAAAATTCATATATTTCTCCCAAATTAGCAGTTGTATGATAGTTTTGAAAGTAGATGTCTGAATTATAAGTGAATGAATGCATTTTAAAGGTTTACTCATTATTAGTAAAGAAAAAACGATAAATAAGAAGCATATGTTTATGATAGACATTTATCTATATAGCAAGCTGTTATCTCCCTCAAGGTGGGTAGCCTAGACAAGGCACGCCAGGCTTCAGGGAAATATTACACTTTCCTCCTTCTCTACGCCTTGTCTTTTAGTAGGAGAGTATACAGAGGAGGGGCTTCCCAGACCCCTCGCTTCGTCCCTTTTGTCGCCTCTTAGGAAGCGCAGGGATTACGATGATAAAATTCTTGCATACCACACAACAGGGTCATAAAAAACAAAATTAGCAGTCATATATCAAGGAATATATTTTTTGAAATTAATTAAGTGCAAATATAAGAAAATATTTATAATCCAAGAAATAGAAATGCATAATTGGACCAAATGAGATTAGAAAAGTTCTGTGCCTCAAACTGGTGACTCTCTCCTCCTCCTCCTCCCTCATAAAAGTATGTACCAGTACCTTTCCCACAAGATGCTCGAATGTAGAGTGAGTGTAGTATATGAAAGGTCACGGAAGGTACGGCCGCAGGATATCAATAAATCGTGCATCTAAGTTTACCTCAAGAATGTTACCAGTTCAGTTACAGGGTCTGGCGACAAGCGGGATTTTTTTTATACTTAATTTATTTTTTCCCTTAGCCAGTACCCTTTTAATGTAAAAAAAAAAAAAATTCTGATTGTAAAGGAAGGATCATTAAATTCATATACTTATTTGTTTAGTGCATATGTATTGGAATGATTTTAAGAGTGAAGGTCTTAAAGAAGTTCAGCTTTCAAGAAGGGAAAGCAAAGTGTAAAAGATGCCAGAAATAGGAATTAATTAGAATCCCTGCACTTTTTCAACTCTGCATATAGTGGAGCTTATATTTAGTTTAGATGTCAAGGTTGACCACTATGAACCAGATGTAATGCTGTGATGTGCAGAAGGAGGCTACTAATAACATCAAAGTAAAGAGGCGTTGTGACCAGACTGTGAGGCTTTGAACAGCATGGGAAGGGCATCCTGTTTTTCCCAGCTAGTCATGTATATCCATATGATTATGCCTTAATTTATGTCCTGTAGGTTGAGTCATGATAAACCATAAACCACACGAGTACAGGAAATGTGTCTTATTGATATTAAGAAAACAAGCTTACAATATATATATATATATATATACAAGTCTGTATATTGCTTGTGAATATCAAGGAATATATTAATTGATTTACAGTTGATAGTGATATTGTAATACTTGACCAGGGAAGGGAGGCTGGGATCAGAAGTGGATATGGGCAGCCTGTCAAAGTTCATATGGTAACAGGTCACCGTCTTCCTCTGTGGTTGGAATGGTCATGTGTGTGTGTGTGTGTGCAGACAGGGATGAGTGGCTGAAAACTCTCCAGGATTTCACGTACAAAAATGCTTGATAAAAAACAAACAAAACAAAAACAAAAAACAGGGAGGCAGTGGTTGGAAATGTTAGTTTAATGATTACTGGAAAACATTGCACTAGAATCTGGGATGAACTAAGGCAGGGCAGGTGACAGGGAAGTCGTATGTATCCTGTTCCTCTCCATCTCATGATTCTACTGGAAATCAAAGCTGCTGCAATTATATGTAGTAGTCTATTGGAGGTAAATAATGCCTATTGATATTGTAGGAGTATGTAGTTTTAAAAGGCAATAGTGTCTTCATTAAAAAAAATTAATAATAATGTCTAATCTAAGCTTCTTTTTTTTTATAGTATGTAGTTTAAAAAGGTAATAATGTCCTCATAAAAATAGGTAAAGGTGTGGTAATTATACAATCTGCATTTCTCACCTTTGATTTATTACCTCAAAGTCTGGTAATCTGGTAGGATAGTAAAGTACAGAATAACATAGTTTCCTGCCTTAGTTATCACCAATGTCACTGTGTAAGGATAACTGAACACCTGACTTGGGTTATCTGTCATCTACTCACATCCTGGACACATTCAAGTTAGGTTTAAGGTTAGGTTGATGGATTGATTGTAAAATGGTAGCTGGTAAATTAGAAATAGGTCATTGATTTTATGTGGTTTAGTGTGATGAACCATTTTTATTATTGTTTGGTTATGATGGAAGGCAGGAAAGAGGAAGGAATGTGAGGTGCGTGTGTCAGAAATTAAAGGGATCATCAAAGAGAGAGACTTGGGTGGAAGCAACACAATCCCATCCCATGTTCCAATCCCCTTCCATGATTAGGAGTAAAAGGTGATAGATATGTTTTCTTTGAGCAGGAAGAACCAATAGCTAACTAACTAAGAGGTGCTAGTGGTGTAAACAGATTAGCGAGAGTAATGGAAGTCTAAATGAAAGGTTTGGAAGGTCTAGTAAGAGTGAAAAAATTAATTGTAGTGGTGGTGGTGGTTTGATCATTTAGAGGAAATGTGTGTGTGTGTGAATGAGAGAGAAACATTGTGTACTTGGAGGGCAGCGTTAGGATCATTGTGTAAGAGGGAAAGTTGAAGAGAACTGGAGTGTGCAAGGATGAAATGCAAGGCAGGAGTAAGTAGTATTGCCACTTATCAAGGTTCAAGGAGCGGATGGCACTGGGTGTTTAGATAGATAAAAGACATGATGTATTGATGTAACCTGTCTTATGTTCAGATGTGTGATGTGACCAATAGCCTTCATCATCATTATCATCATCATCATCATCATCATCATCATCATCATCATCATCATCATCATCATCATCATCATCATCATCATCATCTTCATCATCATCGTCATCATCATCATCATCATCTTTAACTCGTGTTCTCCTCTGGGGAGTTTCCTTCAACTGATATTCATGACAGAAATGGTGTCATGATGTTTTATTCATATGTAACTCGGTTAAGGTGCACTGCGTCTCATTTCCTCAATTCTTCATTGAGTGCATCAAGAACGAAGGTACAATGGAACACACGGGGGGAGGAAAGGGGAGGGTATTTAGCATCCAATCAGATACCAGCAACACCCATGAACTCACCTCACTAGAACAAAGGGTGAATAGTCATGCCTATTGTTAAAAGGTGGACATGATAACTACCAACCAGCAACCTGCCGCCTAAGTTCATGTTGTCATGTGTGCTCAGGAAAAATCATGATCATAATATGAGAAACAGAAACATGATATTTAAGCTTTCAACCAAAATATTATTCTTGCTGTTTGTTCTGTGTTGAGTAACCGATGTGAGGTGAGGTGAGGAGCCTTCCATAGTGAGGTGACTAATACCAATCATCCCTCTTAGTATTCCTTATACCATCACAGGGATTGGGGGATTGGGGCCATCAAGGATCAGTGGATTTAACAGTCATTGATCACAAGGTTGGCTCATTGTGGAGGGCTGCCTTGCATGGGCTGGTATGGGAAGACAAGGAAAGCAGACATGCATGGCTAGTGTACAGATGGAGAAGGAACATCAGTTATTTATTTTTATTTATTTATTTTTTTTACTTGAAACTTTTATAAACTCCATTATATATAATAGTTTGTGGCACATCATTTATTATTGAATTGTTGCAGCAGCTGTGGATGTTTATGGTGTGAATATATTAGTATTGGTAACATTGTGATGTGGTAATGTGGTATCCCAGTGGAAAGGTGTCACACAAACCCCTCATCCTACTAACTACTAGATGGATTTACTCTGAACTATACAGACTATTAAGTTAATTGTACGTACATTGCCTGACTGTATGTTTGGGGCTCAGCTTATACCAATAAATCTCAACATGCTACCAAGTATAATGGAGGTGATGAGTATTACTTAACATAACGAATCTGTAAAGCCTGTCATTGTGTGAATTAACATGCAGAGGCCTCATATATGGACACTACTTCCTACTGCGTGTCTTGATATGTAATGTCTGTGCACTGCTTGGGTTCAGACTGTGTCCTCAGTCACCCACAACACCCTGTGGCGGTACAGTCACCACCACACTTGTCATTACATAATTAGTGAGCAGGTGTTTGAAAAAACTGTCCAGATTTATGTGGAAAATTGCAAAATTACCAACACTGGATCAAAAGTTTAGTGCCATGTCGCTCCTCTGTTGGTGGAGTCTACACACATTGCAAAAGTTACCTGTGTAACTATGTAAATTCTGTGTGTAAACTGAACACGTGGAACTAACTAAAAACTGTGTAACTCTGTAAGCACATGAATTGAGCACAGTATTGGAGGACCTGAACACAGTTAGTTTGTATGATGATTATGCTCTGCAACAACTTTGCATAAACGCAAAGTGCACAAAGTGGTGCCTTAAACATAGGGGAAGGAAAGAGTTATGTGTAACAATTTAAAGTGCAGTATATGCTCTCAAAAGAATTTGAATGCATTAATGGTAGGTACTGTAGGCATTATTTTGACTACAAATATATCAGTAGCCCCTGATATAGATCAAGTAGTGTTCACTGAAACAGGCAGGCATTAGGGCTGAGGAGGTTGAGGTGATGGTGATAACAAATTAGATCGTAGTGCTGTGCTGTTATAAGTCTCCTACGTTAGCCCTGGAAGCTTATGCAAGACATGGTGTTATGTTTTCAACTTGGGTTGCACTGTGTAAGAGGAGGGAATACAGATCCTTTGCTCGTTCCCTTTTATTTGCCTTTTATGAGCTTCAAGAATACGGTGGTGGTATTGTTGCAGGCCCGACCACGGTCATGATAATAATAATAATAATGATAATGATGTTCCTTTGTAAGTATGGAATGGTTAGTAGTGTAATGGAACAGTAAATATTTATGTTTATCCATTGAATACCTACAACTGGGTGGTTATATGTTTGAAGTCATGCCTGAGTGCAGTATTTATGGCTCAGATTAAAATAGTTAATCTTGTCAGAAATGGTAATTATAGAGATTATTCTTTCAAATCCATCAATACTTAAAACTGATATCTGATCTTGAAATAGCCAGTCATATGGAGCTCTTGAAAAGAGTGGAGACTCACTTCTCAACTCAGAATATACAGAGTGAGTTGAGGATAAATTGATGATGGTATTCAAGAGTGGGTGATAAGCAGTACGATTTATGGGAACAAATTATAGTTAAAGATGCATAATTGTATATGATCTATTAAATACCAAGAGTTGCAACAAAAAAAATAGATAAAATGAACCAAAGAAAGCAAGACTGTTTTGTATAATTTCTTAAATTTATTCCATGACGTACAATACCATTTCATATTCAAAATTTTCATTAATGCCGTACAGGAAGATTAATGAAAGGACCGCTTGTCTTAGTATATTGGTAGCTGTACGTACAAGTTGAGGTCCACCACACCAATACCTTTACCATGACTAAGTACTGGAGGCAGAACTTAAACACCGACCTAATAATGTATTCACTGCCTGCTGCCTTTCTAGAATAGGACGAACAAACAAACGCATGCACGGGTATGGTAGTGGGTGATCTAAACGTGAACAAGGTAGAAGTTATGGAAGACATTTGGATTACCGTGAATAAGGTTAAACGTAATAGAGTCATAGAGGGAGGAAGATGTTATAGCAAATACCTATGGATGCTATATGACCCACAGCTACACGTATGGAAGGAGGAATGTAGCGAAGGAGAATGAAGAGAAAGAGAAAGAAATATATTGCTGTAGGTGAAAGGTTAAGAGGATTTAGTAGATTCAAGAGTTAGAAAAGGATTTTACCGTACCAGGTTCTGAATTTCAAAACCTTCCGGCATTTTGTTGAGCTGATACGATAGAGTTTAGGTTAGGATGGGAGTAAAGTGGAGCAAGAACGGAAAAGTTAGTATGTCAAGTTTTTGAGACGAGAATATAAAATGGACGGTAATTGAAGTTTTGAGAAAAGTGTGGATGTTAGTGATGATGGAATAGATTTTGTTATATATATATTTTTTGTACATAAGTATTTGTGATTTTGTTTATTGCACCAAAGATGAAATAGTGTTAGTAGGAAAAAAAAAAAACAAGACTAGAAGATTAGGAATACAAGATGATGAAGAAAGATTAGAATATTTGTTGTGAAAATTTTGAATAGGTCACTAGATAGACTACCTAAAAAGGCTGTGATATATTAGAATAGTTTGTTTGAATTGCTTGAAAATACTGCAATTCTAGATTAAAAAAAAAGGTCTTCAATAGGTTACATCCAGAAAAGTGAAAGAAAAGAAAAGAGTTGGATAAAAAAATGTGTGAAAAAGAAAAATGAGACAAGGGAGTGAAGTGGCTAATAAAGGAAAGTATGGAGGAAGTTGATGAACATTTTTTGGAAGTAGTTGAGTGAGAAGTTTGATGAAAGTCAGAGATTGTTCTGGAAAGAATAAAATGGGAGAAGAGTTGAGTATAATGATGAGGAGGAAAGTAGAGGAGAGTAGAGGCTTTATTCAGGGTGGGAGAGCTCTTCTTTTTACTTTCTCTTTCTTTTTTCTTCTTCTTCTTCTTCTTCTTCTTCTTCTTCTTCTTCTTCTTCTTCTTCTTCTTCTTCTTCTTCTTCTTCTTCTTCTTCTTCTTCTTCTTCTTCTTCTTCTTCTTCTTCTTCTTCTTCTTCTTCTAGTTTTTCTTCCCTCATAGGATGTAAACTATATAATATAAGTATGTATTCTTATATTACTTATCATTTAAGAGAACAATATTTTAGCCACAGGATGAGGTATGACAAAAAGAAAGGCAGACTGCAAGTGTTAGAACCAGTGTTGAGGTCAGTTAGATTAGGGGAGTTAGGAGTGTATGGAGTGATAGTTAAAACATTGCATTGCCTTTATAATGTAGAAGGAAGGAAGAGGGACAAAGTGTAATAAAGAGAGGACGAAAGCAAGATAGTTTTGATAAAGAGAAGTGTGTGTGTGTGTGATTATTTTTGTTGTTGAAATTGTTAGTCAGAAGTGTGTGGATGTGGAAAGTTTTGTGGAACAGTTAAGGGAAGAAAGAAAAAAAGATAAACGTCCATTATCATCATACGTGTCAGTGAATAATTTAGGTCATAGAAATATTTTAACAATTATTTTTTGCTTGTTCATGGTGAGTGGAAGTGTGTGACAAAGACGCACACAACTAAATGCATTCTTTATGGGTAAGCAGCAGTGTTTAAAAAAATGATCTTGGTGTGCATTCATCAATTTTGTATTTATATAAGCTTTGATAGTTTGGTTTTGTGTGCCCATTAATGGTACGTAAAAAAAGTATTAATTATTCAAACAGCATCCAAGACAGAATTAAGCATTAAAACAAAGCATTTAAAACCTGAACTATATAATTTCTCCAATTAGATAAACTTAAATGAAAAAAATAGAGTAGAGTTATAAATCTATGAAACTGCAATTACGTATCTCATTGTGCTTTGTGAATATCAGAAATACCTTAACTAATTATATTTAAAGCTAAAAGTTCCATAATCATCCGTTTAATAGTATGTTGCTCCAGTGTGGAATGAATTATTAATAACATCCCCTCTGTCATGCAAACCTTATGGCTGGAAATAAAAGTAACAACTATATACACACAAGTTCGCCTCAGTACATTTATCACCTTCAACAGTCCTTCCTCTTTGTAAACCAGTTGGCAGGTCATCAATCATGCACCAGATCCAAGTTCTCCCTTCACCTCCCCTCACCTCCCTCACCCCATCACCCCTTCACCCCGTCATCTCTCCTGTGTGTGTAGCTCCTCTCCTTCCTCTTAAGAGTGATTGAAGACACACACTGCTGGTGGTCAAAATGTACGGTGTATGTATTTATCACACACACACACACACACACACACACACACACACACACACACACACACACACACACACACACACACACACACACACACACACACACACACACACACACATACACACACACTGTTCAATTATGGTTGCTGCATTGATGTATAGGAATGATTTGTAGTTCTAAATTGTCTGCTAGAACCCCCTATTATCCACTTTTCCTGAAGCATACAAAAATTGGCACCAGCTGAGGGAGAACAATGTAGTGCCACAATGTGTTAGTTAATGAGGAGGAAAAGGATACCAAGAATTGAATTGATTGGGTCTTGCATTAGTATTTGTAAATATTAATACATAAATCCAGGTGTTGTTTGGGGCAGGTATGTAGCTTGATTAAGGTGTTATGGGGAACTTTCCGTCTTGTGAGTGGCTTTGGGTAGATAAGTAGAAGTGAGGTTGTAAATACTGCTGGTCTGTCTCTCATTTATACATTGTGGAACGTAAGTGAGTCGACCGGGAAGTGAAAACAAATTACACGCATGCATATCTGAAAAAAGTTTTTATTGTTTCTGTATGTAAATCACTTGGCCAAAATTAGCATGATATTAAAGTGTTGTCAATGGAGACTTCATTAAAAGTAATGCAGGATAGTATGTAAGTAGGTCATGTGTGAACCTCTCCTGTTATTATGCACACACGCACACGCACACGCGCACACACACACACACACACACACACACACACACACACACACACACACACACACACACACACACACACACACACACAGTTATATGCGTGCTGTGAGTATATTGGACCATTGTGTTCATGATTTTAGGAATATTTATGGACAGAACAATGGGTTTAGCTCAGCTTGGTATATGGACACACATTTGAAAAGAAAAGACATGTTCAAGGACAGTGGAAGAATAGGATGGTATGCATTTGAAATGAAGGTGACATTTAAAGGATGTAAAAAAAATTAGCTTCTTGAATAGAGGCATTGACGCGTGGTAGTGGGAGGCAGTGTAAGGTAAAAACACCTATTGATGAAATTTAAGCTTAATTGGGTAAAAAGGGTTTTGGATTTGAGATTATTTAAATGTTGTAAACTTCAATTAGGTAAACACACACGCATATACATACATTCCAAACAGGAATAGGAGTATTAATATTTTATACTAATAAGAGTAATCTTTGAAACACTGAAAAAAACATCCCAAAGGAAAAATTGTCATGAGGCAACTATGTAAAGAGGTCATTTGTGAATACTATGAAGCATGAAGCAACGTGGAGTAATGTGGTGACGTGTGACTAACAGTGTTGTAATGAAGCCTGGTAAGCATGGGGGGTGGAGGGCAGACCAACCCTCCAGTTTACACTTGGTCTTCACCAGTGACCCCAATGACATATAGAACTGTAAATATCACTACTTCGTGGGCAAGAGTAACCACTGAAATAGAGGTATGAACCCTCTCACATTCCACACTATCTTTTATCAATTCTTTCCAGCGGCAGTCACCTGACAAGGCTGATCCGGCCATTTTTGTGCGTGTAAAAAGGTTTCATTTTTAAAGTAATTC
This sequence comes from Cancer borealis, assembly GCA_036785275.1. Classification (NCBI taxonomy): domain Eukaryota; kingdom Metazoa; phylum Arthropoda; class Malacostraca; order Decapoda; family Cancridae; genus Cancer; species Cancer borealis. The sequence continues at coordinate 49,745 of JAXIVD010002640.1, forward strand.
CCTCCTACCACGTTCCTTTTATGTATAAATCTTACACTCCATACTGTTGTTTTCATAAATTTTTATTCTATAAGACTGTCGTAGAATAAATTGAAATAAACCAAATAAATAACAATATAATAGTGTAAACTGTGTCAACAAGGAATACACCAACTCTCGCTGCTGGAAATTTTGTGGAACAACTTTTTTACAGAGAATAATAAAAAAGTGTTACTTTAATAGCTTTCAAATGAAACACTTAATTTTCTGTTATGTAAAGAAACACCAGGCAAGAATTTACCCAAATTAAGCACTCGGGTTTTTTAATTGGTTTTAATTTATGCTACTTTTTTGTGTAATGCTTTCTGGATTCACAAAGACAATTATTGCAATCCTATACAACTTCTGTCTGAGTTATTGTTTGTTGTTCCTAACCATTACAACTTATAAGTGATAAGAGAGAGAGAGAGAGAGAGAGAGAGAGAGAGAGAGAGAGAGAGAGAGAGAGAGAGAGAGAGAGAGAGAGAGAGAGAGAGAGAGAATCAACAAAACGATAAGGGATAATCTGCCACCGGAAGAGCATATTAATATCACCGAGGGTTCATAGAGATTGTAGGTGTGTATGCAGATGCCTTTTAACCTTACTAACTAGAAAATATTAGAGTTATAGTTGTGTTGTGTACATGACGTGATTAAGTATACAATTGTGACGTAAACAGAACGTAAGGAAAGAAAACAAAAGAAAGTTAGCCAGTGTATACATAATTACAGAATCCCAATTAATTACTAAAGATGAATGCCAAGGTTAGAGAAATAGCAACTCGTATTTGTAATATAATAATAAAACAAATGAACGTAGTGTTATGAATGTGACGCTATCCGTTTGTACGCTTCAATACGACTGGTTAACATCAATGAATAGGAGTAATAAGCAGATTTGGCTTTAAAGTTATATATTTTTAACCTCACTGACTCATCTACCTACCACCACCACCAACTCCACCCACCCACCCAGCCTCCCACCAACCGCCACCACCACCCGCCGTCAACCCATATACGTAATTAATTCTATAAAAAGATAAAAATCGCCTCATCATTTTTGCAGTGGCGTCATTACCCATTCTTTTTAACATGTCTGCGGCAGGATATTTATAGGTTTTTGAATTTACATAGTTTCTAAAGTCTCGTTATCTTTTGATATTTATTAACTCTGTACCTCTCTCTCTCTCTCTCTCTCTCTCTCTCTCTCTCTCTCTCTCTCTCTCTCTCTCTCTCTCTCTCTCTCTCTCTCTCTCTCTCTCTCTCTCTCTCTCTCTAATAATACACAGTCATTATTATCATCAGTAAATCACACACACACACACACACACACACACACACACACACACACACACACACACACACACACACACACACACACACACACGTCCCAGTGACAGTTAGGTGATGTGATGTGATATGTGTGTGTGTGTGTGTGTGTGTTCCTGATGCAGGCGTGGCCGTCCGTTCACCTAGTGTTGCGATGCGATAGTGATCAGGGGTGTGTGCGGAGCGTGGTATCAGTGGTGGATCAACAAATAGTAGTGTGGTGGTGGTGGTGGTGGCTGGTGTGGTGTGGTGTGGTGTGATAAGCCACGGGATCATCCACCTCCTGAGAGAGAGAGAGAGAGAGAGAGAGAGAGAGAGAGAGAGAGAGAGAGAGAGAGAGAGAGAGAGAGAGAGAGAGAGAGAGAGAGAGAGAGATTTATTACACTAATCACTTTTACTGCACTAATCAACATAAGATATCGAAAATAAGGGCATTAGAGTATTATTTGGGCGACTTAGAGAGAGAAGAGAGAGAGAGAGAGAGAGAGAGAGAGAGAGAGAGAGAGAGAGAGAGAGAGAGAGAGAGAAAGAGAGAGAGAGAGATATTATGGTTAAAGTCACGTCTTGCTCAGGCTTGGAGGCACTCTGCATGACCCTCAAGCGGCAGTTTTATCACAGTAAGAGTAAACACACACCTTCACCTTGCTAACGGAAAACTACAGGTGTATGAGGGGAACCTGTATGACTGTATGACGTGTGTGTGTGTGTGTGTGTGTGTGTGTGTGGCAAGCAGGTGCATGGTGTGGTGGTGTGACAATTGCAACACAGAAGCATTGTAATTCCAAACACGGTAAAGGCTGTAGTAGTAGCAGTGGAAACCAGAGAGAGAGAGAGAGAGAGAGAGAGAGAGAGAGAGAGAGAAGAGAGAGAGAGAGAGAGAGAGAGAGAGAGAGAGAGAGAGAGTGAGTGTGTCTATCCATAAGTCACAGTTCACCTTTGCACGTGTCATCACCATCATCACCCCCATTACCAAAGATTGTCCTCAGTTCACCATCATCTATTTACTTACCTTCCCTCACCTTCCCTTCCCCACACCCTTAAGAAAATGCAAACTCCTCTTTTAGATTACCTGTTGACTTGCTGCAACACGTACTCAACATACCCGTAGAGTCAACTTGCAGTACAGAGTAGGGCGAGGCACGTTCCAGAAAGGGGCTCTAGAAACACTATACCACTTAACTATATTGAAGAATCTAATGCACCCAAACGCCGGGACATTCATAGAGGGTCCTTAAGGTGCACTTTTTGTGGTGGTTGTTTAGGGTTTACTGTGATCTGATTCTGTCCTGCATTGCTTTTCCTGTTTTTTCCACTCTTCACCTCTCCTCCTCCTCCTCCTCCTCCTCCTCCTCCTCCTCCCTCCTCCTCCTCCTCCTCCTCCTCCTCCTCCTCCTCCTCCTCATCTAAGTATTCAGACGCACACACATACATAAATAATTCTAAAATATATATAATTTTTCTTGAGGTATAATATATTCATCAAGTAGCGTGTGTCCGAGGATAAGGTTCAGTTTTTAATAAGGGAACAGCTACGTAGAAGATGAGGTTTGCAGATGACTCATAGATTATCAAAACAAATTATTAACGTTGATTACTGAAATAAAATTAAAAAATATATAAATAAGTGGATACGTTTTATGAGGGGGAGTGAACGTGTGTGTGTGTGTATGTATGTATGTGTGTGAGTGAGATACGAGAGCCAGTAGTGATGCAGCGTTCAAGATAAGGACAAGTAGAGGAAGGAACAAATCTATGAGTGATGATGTAACACCAGATATCACCAGGAAAAATAAGAGAGAGTAAGATATTCTAATGGGATCAAGTTAGTTAATTAAGGGTTTATAAGATTGCTGATTAACACTAATATGACGTTGACGGTACATAGAACAACATTGTGAGACTGTTAGTAGTAGTTAGTGTTCATGTCACGACCCAAAGTTATGTGGTGTGTTGAGAGAGAGAGAGAGAGAGAGAGAGAGAGAGAGAGAGAGAGAGAGAGAGAGAGAGAGAGAGAGAGAGAGAGAGAGAGAGAGAGATTTAATAATGACGTTAAAAGCAGCAAATGGACAGGAACGAATGGATAGTGTGTGTCTGTTGACCTCCCATTAGACAGGAAGGGATGAACGTGAATCAAAACAAAGCAGATGATTGATTAGGTGAGGACACTTAGCTTCCCAAACAGAAGTATTGATGCTCGGAATGGACTGAAGGGGAAAGTGGGACGAGTAAATAAAATAAAACTAGATTGGGGAAAGCAGTAAAAAATATGGTGATACGACAACATCAACTGACCTCAAATATAGTAGATTACAACTAGGAAAAACACACCTTCACACACCACACACACACACACACACACACACACACACACACACACACACACACACACACACACACACACAGTTATCCGTCCCACCCTTGATCGTTAGCATAACCTACATTATGTAAGCTGCATCGGATGTCGAGAGAGAGAGAGAGAGAGAGAGAGAGAGAGAGAGAGAGAGAGAGAGAGAGAGAGAGAAGAGAGAGAGAGAGAGAGAAAAAAACAAAAACAAAACAAACAACAACAACCTTATCCATGAATATCTTAATTAAAATATATAAATAGTCTACTTGATAACCCTCAAAATGCATATTAAATTACCATTATACAATTCTAATGCCATTGATTTATTTAGTATTATTTATTTATTTATTGTTTTTATTTAATTAATTTAGTTTATTTAGTATTTATTTATTTTATTTATAGTTATTTTAAGTAGCACACAGAACCATTCTTCCTACACACTGATGATCACGATGTGTACACGTGATGGGAATTGGCGGAAAAAAAAACACAAAAAAACAACTAACTAACACAACATTGAATAAAACAGGATGGGACATGTAGCCCAACGAACACGTGCTGCATGAAGTGGGTGGGGCCTTGTTGGTTTGGGTGGGCGTGGGGGTGGGGCGTGGGGATGGTGGAGGAGGGTGACATGCAGATGAGGTTGTGTTAGGACTCGGTCATAACCCCACGAGAGACACTTGTTGACTCCTGACACTTGCATGAAGGGACAGACAGACAAGGCAGGGCAAGGCTAGGCTAGGCTAGGCTAGGCTAGGCTAGGCTAGGTTAGGGAAGGCAAGGCTAGGTAAGGTAAGGCAAGGCAAGGCAAGGCAGGGCAAGGTAAGATAAGGCAAGGTAAGATAAGGCAAGGTAAGTTAAGGCAAGGCAAGGCAAGGCAAGACAAGGCAGGATGAGGTTGTGTTGGGCGTCTTTTACGTAAACTTCATCTTTTGTAGTGGATTGTGATGGAGTGATTGGAGTGTGGTAGGCTAGGTAATGGTGTTCAGGGGTGTGGTGTGTGTATTGTGTATGGAGGTGAGGTGGGCAGGGTAGAGGGTAGGGTGATTGTGGTGTTGTTAGGGGGTACGTGCCGCAATTCAGTAGAGTAAATTACCTGGTGCATTCTTAACTAAGCATGAAGAGGTGTGGAAAAAAAAAAACGTGTGAGAGAGAGAGAGAGAGAGAGAGAGAGAGAGAGAGAGAGAGAGAGAGAGAGAGAGAGAGAGAGAGAGAGAGAGAGAGAATATTTTAAAAAAGACTGGTATGAACATTTTTCCTACTTCATGTCGGGGAATTTTATTTATTTATTTATTTATTTTATTTTGATCTAACAACAATGGATAATATTTACTTCATTTCCTTATTCGTTCAATGCAATATTATCATCGTAACAATGCTTATACTGCTCACTCATCCTGAAATGCTGAAAAAAGTAAGACTGAAAGAAAATAACTCTCTCTCTCTCTCTCTCTCTCTCTCTCTCTCTCTCTCTCTCTCTCTCTCTCTCTCTCTCTCTCTCTCTCTCTCTCTCTCTCGTGGGGGGGGATAGGAGTGACAGGTGCAGCCAAGGTGTTCTGTCCCCTACGTCATAACATCTGCCAGAACACGACACACACACACACACACACACACACACATACACACATACACACACATACAGACACGTGCCCTGGATGGTGACATTTCATCCTAATGGGCTAGTGAACCACCACAACCCTCCTGGCGTCTCAGGTGTCACGGCCCTCCATACACACACACACACCACACACACACACACACACACACACACACACACACACACACACACACACACACACACACACACACACACACATATGTTCTCGTTGCCCTGGTTCTCTGACACCTCAATTAGTTGGAAGGTAAATTCTCTTACCTGTGTATTGCTTCCTCTTTTGGTTTTCATGAGAGAGAGAGAGAGAGAGAGAGAGAGAGAGAGAGAGAGAGAGAGAGAGAGAGAGAGAGAGATGCGAACCTTGGACAATATATACATTAGAAATATTTAAAAGTTAACCTGCTTATTGTTAACTTTCTTAATAAATCATTTTGCAAATATTGGCGTGCATTTGTGATTGATTGGTTTGGAGTTATGAGGTAAATTGTGGAGTGTTGGTGTTGGTGTCAGTTGCCCATAGTGATTAGAGTGGTGGTGGTTTGCCTTGTGGGGAGGGGAAAGTTCTGGGAAATTTGCATCGAACGAGAGAGGCTTTAAATAATGTGAACTTGAGTGTGTGTGTGTGTGTGTGTGTGTGTGTGTGTGTGTGTGTGTGTGTGTGTGTGTGTATTACTGTAGGAAATGTCATATGTGGATGAATATATGGCAAGGTTCAGACCCCTGCGTGTGTATGTGCGTGCGTGTGCGTGTGTGTGTGTGCGTGCAAGGCGGGGGCACGTGGGCTGTGGCTGAATCTTTCCTCGTTGCATCAATTTTCCTACCACATCATGACGCAGTGTGTGTGTGTGTGTGTGTGTGTGTGTGTGTGTGTTGTGTGTGTGTGATGAATAACTGCTGTCTGACCTGGTGTGTGCTGCCTCCACCCTCAGACCAGGCAGGGAGGGAGAGAGGGAGGGAGGGAAGGGATGTTAGGGAGGCAGGGAGGGAGGAAGAGATGTTAGGGAGGGAGGGAGGGAGGGAAGGGATGTTAGGGAGGGCGACCACAGGGGAACCAACACATTATACTGCTTCTATGTCCTGCCTCATCATCATTATTATTATTATTATTATTATTATTATTATTATTATTATTATTATTGTTGATATTCTTGTGTTTGTTTCTCGTGATACGTAAACACTTGTGTCACATGTGTTGGTGTTAGATTGACTAATAAGTGTGGCTGACTGAAGCGTAGGACTGGTAAACATCCCCCCCCCCCCCCCTTCCTTCTCCTCCTCCTCCTCCTCCT
>JAXIVD010002641.1:5000-7500 GCA_036785275.1 Cancer borealis
GGCCCGTCAGATGTCAGTGGTCCGGCAGAGTCTATGAGACAGAGATAAACAATGATATATATTTCAAAACAAAGACTAGAATACCTAATCAGCTTCAACATAACTATTTGTCATATTCAAGTTACACTAATTTCATAAAAAGATATTCATTTACACTCAAAATATGCGAAAATGTAAATAAACAACAATAGTGACATTAAACCACTATAAACCATTGAATAATATGTAAAAACATATTTAAGCACAATAAAAACCATGAACAAACCCAAAAAAAATCAAAACTCAAAAAAAAGGACAAAAATATCACTATTTTCACATATCCAATACACCATAATTAAACATAAACAAACCTTACAGCACCCTAAATTAAGATATATTAATAATAAACAAACCGTAAACAATCCATAGAACGCAAAAAAAATGACAAAATAAGTCCAAAATATTGAAAAGAGGATGCAGCTGCAAAGCCAATCTAATCTCCCCGACCATCAAACTGAACAGGTCACAAGAAGAAGAGGAAGAAGAGGAAAAATTTCTCGGTTGTTTAGAAACCAAACTCAATATACTATAGCTCATTAGAACAAGCGTTTTCTGCTCTATCTAATTGACTCTATACATCTTTTACGTTAACCTCATACTTTTCGAGTTATTTAATAGAAAGTGTCTCCCTGCGGGAGAGACTTGGGCGCCGTTAAAGTCTACGGAGAAAAAACGTTTCTCCTATACAAATTAATGCTTACAGGTCAATTTTGATCAACAAATTTCAATTCAAGAAAACTGGCTCCATATAGCTTATTATGGTTTATTGAAGATGTACAACTTCAATTCATATGCTCTTTCCCGTTTATGTGACGGAAATATTTCTTTTATTATTTTCTAACCGGAAAATGACTAAAATTAAGGTTAAAAACGTCATTTTACTGCGTGATTATTAGTCTTAGGCAATAATGTATTGAGACAAAGTTGTAGGGTTTTAAAAGGTCTATAAGATGCTGCAAAAATATTTCCAATATCTTTAATAGCATTCGAGAAAATTAGAAAAATAGTCATTTCTGTGGCAAAAAGGATGATACAGTTGACATTCTCTTTATATACTATAGCTCAAATATACTATAGCTCAAAAGCACAAGCATTTTCTTTTTGGTTGAAATAACAGTGGTAGTGGTAGTGATGATGAATCTTGTCGTTACTGTAGTGGTGAACGAGGTGGTTGAGGTGACTGTGGTAGTTACGGTGCTGGGAATGCAAGATGGTGTGATAGTGGTGGTAGTATCGCAATGTTCAAAGTCCCTGGTTGCGGAGTGGCCTGAGAATGGATCAGTGATGGTGGGAGTAGGGTTGATCACTGTAGAAAAAAATATATAGTCTTAGAAAAAATGTAATAGTGAGAAACCAAGTGACAAAACCAAAACTAAAAGTCTGAATAAAATATAGTCTTATATAAAGCGCCTCACCCACACTCACCCGTCACGCTCCCTCCGATGCTAACAGACAGTGCAAAGTTCAAACGTAGAATCCTCAACCAGCCCTGAATCTCCTGATTTGATACGCCTCCGGTGTGCAAGATACAGATATCATTAGCACACGCCTCTGCAGAGGAGATAACGGCAGTAAGATTAAATATACCCTACACTAGGTACATATATACAAAAGTTATTCACAGTAGCGATGAGAGAGTTAACCAGCTTACTTATGTAGTGGTCGATGGAGAAAATGCTAGGAATCTGTGGTGAGCCGACGGAATCCCATTAACTGATAGATACGAGGGCGTATGATGGCAACTGCGGAGATATATATATATATATATATATATATATATATATATATATATATATATATATATATATATATATATATATATATACACACACACAATATAATATATATATATATATATATATATATATATATATATATATATATATATATATTGGAATAGTTACATAACACAGAATAACAAAGATGTAGTAACTGAGTCTTGTTATTGTGTAAATCAAGGTGTTTTATGTGGAACGAAGCCTGTGATTTTTCTACATTAAAAGGGTACTGGCTAAGGCACAACAAAAATATGTTTAAAAAGCCTCCCGCTTGTTGCCAGACCCTGTAAAGAAGACAGTGGGAGGAACAGAAGCAAGGGTTGGAGGTCCAGTTAACATTAGAGGCGTGTTCACATTGACACTTCCCTTTTGAAAAAGTTTAAGTCATAGGCAGGTGGAAAAACAGACAAAGGAAGAGAGTTCCAGAGTTTACTAGATTGGTGGAAAGGATTAGGTGAAGTTTTAAAGATTGGAAAGAATGTTGTGATTAGGGACTGGATGGCTCTGTGGTGCAGTGCTCGGCTTGTGAACATAAGAACATAAGAAATGAGGAGACTGCAAGAGGCCAGTTAATGACTTATACGAGGCAGTTCCTTGTTCCCCACCCTTGGAATAATCCAATATTTAGCCATCCCACCTGTCATCCCTATCCATACTCTCATCTAACCGTCTTTTAAAGCTAT
>JAXIVD010002641.1:12500-20000 GCA_036785275.1 Cancer borealis
GGGGAGGACCTGAAAGCTCCCAGGGCTATACGCATGGCTGTGTTTTGTATGACATCCAGTTTATGGAGAAGTGAAGGTGAGGCCGCCCCATAAACCTCACATCCGTAGTCTAAGCGACTCCGGATATAGGTACAATAGAAACGAAGGAGGGTATGCCTGTCCGCACCCCACTTGACCCCTGCCAGGGACTTCATTAAATTTAGTCTTTTAAGACATGAGGTCACCAGGTAGTGTATGTGACGGCTCCAGGTTAGACGGGGGCCGTCCACTACTATACCTAGAAACTTATGTTGGGTTTTGAAGGGAATGGGTGAACCTTTGATGGTGACCACAGGTATGTTGGGTATTCGCCTTCTGGTGAAGCACAGAAGGCTAGACTTCTGGGCACTCACCGTTAGGCCCCAACGTGATGTCCAAGAGTCTATGGCATCAAGCCCACGTTGAAGGTTAAGTTGAGCCTCCTGGATAGTGGAAGCAGAGGAAAGGAGGGAAATGTCATCAGCATATAAGAGTGCATGTGTGCATGGAGAAGAGGGAAAGTCTGAAAGTAAGACATTGAAAAGGAGAGGACTGAGAGGAGAACCCTGTGGGACACCTCTGGTGACTGGGTAAGACCTAGAGTAGGAGTTACCTATCACCAGAGAGAAGGACCTGGAAGACAGGAAGGACTGAACCCAATTGAGTGGGGAACCATTGAGTCCCAGGCGGGAAAGTTTTTCAATAATGGCATTATGTGAAGAGGAGTCAAAAGCTCCTTTGAGATCAAGAAAAGCTACCAGAGTGAATTGCTTGTGGTTAAATCCTTCCTGAATGTGGTGCTCTAGCTGGAGCAGGGCATCCAGGGTGCCCCGGTGAGGACGGAAGCCAAACATGTTAGGGGGAAGAAGGTGTTTGTGTTCCAACCACCATGTTAGTCTGTCATGCACTATGTGTTCTAATACCTTACTGAAGTTAGAGAGTAGACTGATGGGCCTGTAGGATGAAGCCTCCGACGGGTCCTTGCCAGGTTTGAGAATAGGAATTGTGATGGCATTACGCCACACAGAAGGGAACGTGCCAGATTGCCAGCTGGCGTTGAACACGTTCAGGAGGAGGAAGATCAGAGGATCTGGGAGGCGGCGAAGAAACTCATTCGGGACATTGTCCGGCCCCGTCGCCTTCCCAGCAGACAGTGCTTGTAAAGCTGATGAAAGCTCCTGGGGAGTTATAGCTGTGCTAATTGTGTGGCCGTGTGAAGAAGGAGGTAACACAGGTGGAGGTATAGGGTCAGGGGAGCCGAGGACAGTGTGTATGTTGGAGGCAAGGCACTCGGCTTTTTGGACGTTGTTGACAAGGAGGACACCGTTACTAGTTAACGGGAAGGTAAGAGGGGGCTGAGGGTGAACCATCTTCCTGAAAAAAGACCAAGCCTGGGAGACTGAGGAAGAAAAGGACAGGGAGGCACAAAAGGAGGCCCACGCAGAACGTTTCTCATCAAGAATAACACGCTTGCACTGGGCCTCTAAAAGTCTGAAGCGACTGCGAAGGGGAGGGATGGGATTCTTACGCCACATGTCAAAGGCATGTCGTTTGGCCTGAAGGGCTGCTGCACACCTTCGGGACCACCAGGGGACCCGGAAGGAGCGGGAGGGACGGGAAGTGACGAGGTGAAAGTGGTGGGACCCTACATCCACCAAGGTGTCTGTAAGGTATTGAATTTGACTTTGTGAAGGGAGGATGGTGGGAGGAGTTTTTGAATTAAACTCTTTTTGAAAAGAGCCCCAGTCTCCCTTTTTAAAGGACCAACGAGGTCTGCGTGATGAAGGGGGGGGTGTTGGTATTGAAGGGAAGGAGATGACAACAGGAAGGTGGTCACTCCCCATGTAAGGGCCAGTTGTTATAGTGGTGAGGAGGAGAGGGCCATTCCCCAGGCAAAGGTCCAAGGTAGAGGGGTTCCCTGAAACTGGATTGGTCCTGGTAGGGAGGCCAGGTGGAGTAAGGAGAGAGAAAGTTGCACTGTCTGCCAGGAAGGTCGAGAGGGACAGACCCGAACGGTTTCTTCGGCTCCTGGGGAGGGCTGGTTCCCAGAAGTCGTGATGGGCGTTAAAATCACCCATTATTAAGGCTGGGGAGGAAAGCTGTAAAAACAAATGCTGGAACTCCTGAAGGGAGATATCCAAGCATGGGTTGTAAATTAAAAGGATCTGAAGGGGCCCTGAGTTAAAGGTAATAGTCACCCCCAGGTACTCTAGTCTGCCCCCGGGGTAGGGAGTGATAGTGAGGAGGCTAGAAGAGAGGGATTGGTGGACAAGCAGTAGCAGGCCGCCTCCTCCTCCGCCTGCCCCCCTGTCCACTCTGTAAGAAGAATAGTTGGGGAAGGAAGGGGAGAATGCGTCAGTGAGCCACGTCTCACAGACACCAACAACAAGAGGTGAATAGGAAGACAGTGTGGTTTTAAAGACTGGAAGTTTCCAGTACAGGGACCGGGCATTCCAGAGTATGAAGTGAGAGGGGAGAACAGAATTCACTGCGTGAGTGATGTGAAGAATGAGAATAGTCCTGGCAAGCACTGGAGGAGGCTTTCTTGAAGGCTGTAACCTGTTAGGAGAAGATTGATCAATTTAAGTGCAAGTGGTGCTAATCCCATAATGAAGGCAGATAAGGAGAGACCCGAAGCATGCTGGGCCTGTGAAGGTGCCGTAGGAGGCTCAAGGCATGCACTGCCCTGTGAGGGCAGGGGCTGCTGGGCTGCTGGCTGTGTGGCATGGGGCTGGAGTTCAGGCTGGGGAGGTGTGGGTTGAGGTGGGGTAGGAATGGGTTGAAGTAGGCGAGGAGCAGTATGAGGTGGGATAGGAGTGGGTTGGGGTAGAGGGTGAGGTGGTAGGGGTGTGGGGAGAAGGAATACCTCCTGTAAACGGGTATCCCTCCTAGGAGAGCTGGGGCAAGAGGGGGGTTTTGGCCGACGCCTGGGAGAGCGACGGCCCCTCAGGGATTTGGGTGTTTGGGGTGTGCATAGGTTAGTGGATGGGCGTTGAGGGGTGGAGCAGTCCTGGGCAGCCAAAGGAATTATTGTGACCTTAGGGCTAAGTGGCTTGGGAGGGGCTGGTTGTGGGGCAGGTGCAGGTGGGGGTGCCTGAGGAGGTGTTGTATTCTCCTCTGGTGAGGAAGTTGGTCTGAAGGACCCTGGGCGGATGCCCCTCAGCTTACGCTTAACCTCCGTTATAGTGTGGTCAGACTCATGTTGGAGCTGCTGTAGTTGCAGTGCCTGAAGGTATGCCGGGCACTGCCTGTAGGTGGGGCGGTGGTTGCCATCACAGAAAAGGCATGTTTCGGGCCGGGTACAAACCTCGGCATCATGGTAACCACTGCACCTCCCACAGCGGTTTTTGCCGTTGCAGGAGGCGTTGCCATGGCCAAACAGAAGGCAGCGGGTGCACCTGAGGACAGGGAGGGTGTGGGGCCTAACACGGTACACTGCAGAGTTTAGGGCAATCCTATCAGGGAGGGCCCCTCTAAACTTAATACGAATGGCCATATTGGCCATCGTCTGCCCTTCCCTGACAAAAGCTGGGAGTCTAAAAACGTCTATGATTTGAGTTGGGGCATCGTCTAGTATGGTAAGGTTGGTGAGTATGTCCTGTGTGGCCATTTCGGGGGATACTGGGTATATCCTCCCAAACATGTAAGTGGGGTCATCGTCTGTCACAACCCAGCATTTAACAGACCACTCCCCCAGCGTGGTGACCGACTCAGGAGGTTGAGAGAGGTTTTCGAGGTTGGCTACCTCGAATTTTATGCCCCTGCCGCCACCAGTGATGGTTAGGGTCTTCTCAACATATTTTTTGCCAAATATGGAAGAGTAGATAGCCGTGGCCACTTTACCAGGATGAATAAAGCATCTGTTCCCCTCAGCAGAGCGGATGATGATATATTTAGAGAAAGAGGGTTGCAGTGGTTGAGGTTGGCGTGGGGGCACAGCTCTAGCGTTAGGTGAGGGTGGCGAAGCAGCTACTTGGGCGAAGGAGCGATCATTGCATTTGGTAGACTTAGCTGTACGTTCGTTGGTCTCACCAGACGATGGAGAAAGAGAGCGAGTCCTTTTCAGGACCGTCGTGGTGGCGTCCATGTGGGCGGCGGCAGCTGCCGGTGGGTCACAGCCGTCGTCAGTCAGCATGAGTCCATTTGCCGTTCGTCGGCTGTCGATGCGGCGGGACTCGATACTGCAGTAAATCCTGCACTTGGGCACTTGTAGGCACCCACCGAACCGTAAATAAGGTTGGGGTGGCGTGTGTGGTTGCGGCTGAGAGAGGTAGGTCTGCACTCTACCGTGGTTCTAGCGCGTCCGTTGTTCCAGTGTTGTGGGTGTCACGGCGGCCGATGTAAACAAGAAAACAGTCCCGCCTTTCAAGACGGGAAACCAGGCCTGTTCCTTATATTTTATTATACCCGATTGTTTAAGGAAATCTAATGAATAATATAATAATAAATGATGAATAATTTTAATGGTTTAGAAAAATGAAAAAAAGTAGTATTCGATGACGTATATATAAAACGAAAATATGAATTTTTATTACACATCGTGAAGCAGTTATATATACTTTAAGGAATAGATTATGATACCTAACGAGATTCTACATAACTATTTTTTATATTGAAATCACATTAACTTCATGAAAAAAATAAATAGAAAATATACCAATTAAAAGTGCAAATTTAGCAAACAAACAACAATAATCAAGTTAATCCAATCTAAACCATAGATTAAGATATAAAGAATTATTCAGACACACAATGAATGATAATAAAACCGTACAAGCTGAAAAAACTACGAAAATAACCAAAATGTTGAAAAAACATTATCCCTATATCTCAACTAATATAAACCTTAGAATACTATTGATTATACGTAATAAACACAAAAAAATAGCAAATTCAATGAACTCAACGCTATGCGAAAGTATGGTCAAGTTTTGCCAAGAATTGCAAAAAATACATTAACATTACAATATGTAAACAAACATCAAAATAAACCTAGTTACTTAACAACGCAAGTAATTAATGATTGTAAAATATACTAGATTTTTTATTTGACCTTGCCTGTTAATTATAAGGCTGAGGATAAAGAGGTAAGGCGAGGAATTGATCAAATGTTTTGGTACTTACACTGGCCCGTCAGATGTCAGTGGTCCGGCAGAGTCTATGAGACAGAGATAAACAATGATATATATTTCAAAACAAAGACTAGAATACCTAATCAGCTTCAACATAACTATTTGTCATATTCAAGTTACACTAATTTCATAAAAAGATATTCATTTACACTCAAAATATGCGAAAATGTAAATAAACAACAATAGTGACATTAAACCACTATAAACCATTGAATAATATGTAAAAACATATTTAAGCACAATAAAAACCATGAACAAACCCAAAAAAAATCAAAACTCAAAAAAAAGGACAAAAATATCACTATTTTCACATATCCAATACACCATAATTAAACATAAACAAACCTTACAGCACCCTAAATTAAGATATATTAATAATAAACAAACCGTAAACAATCCATAGAACGCAAAAAAAATGACAAAATAAGTCCAAAATACTGAAAAGAGGATGCAGCTGCAAAGCCAATCTAATCTCCCCGACCACCAAACTGAACAGGTCACAAGAAGAAGAGGAAAAATTTCTCGGTTGTTTAGAAACCAAACTCAATATACTATAGCTCATTAGAACAAGCGTTTTCTGCTCTATCTAATTGACTCTATACATCTTTTACGTTAACCTCATACTTTTCGAGTTATTTAATAGAAAGTGTCTCCCTGCGGGAGAGACTTGGGCGCCGTTAAAGTCTACGGAGAAAAAACGTTTCTCCTATACAAATTAATGCTTACAGGTCAATTTTGATCAACAAATTTCAATTCAAGAAAACTGGCTCCATATAGCTTATTATGGTTTATTGAAGATGTACAACTTCAATTCATATGCTCTTTCCCGTTTATGTGACGGAAATATTTCTTTTATTATTTTCTAACCGGAAAATGACTAAAATTAAGGTTAAAAACGTCATTTTACTGCGTGATTATTAGTCTTAGGCAATAATGTATTGAGACAAAGTTGTAGGGTTTTAAAAGGTCTATAAGATGCTGCAAAAATATTTCCAATATCTTTAATAGCATTCGAGAAAATGAGAAAAATAGTCATTTCTGTGGCAAAAAGGATGATACAGTTGACATTCTCTTTATATACTATAGCTCAAATATACTATAGCTCAAAAGCACAAGCATTTTCTTTTTGGTTGAAATAACAGTGGTAGTGGTAGTGATGATGAATCTTGTCGTTACTGTAGTGGTGAACGAGGTGGTTGAGGTGACTGTGGTAGTTACGGTGCTGGGAATGCAAGATGGTGTGATAGTGGTGGTAGTATCGCAATGTTCAAAGTCCCTGGTTGCGGAGTGGCCTGGGAATGGATCAGTGATGGTGGGAGTAGGGTTGATCACTGTAGAAAAAAATATATAGTCTTAGAAAAAATGTAATAGTGAGAAACCAAGTGACAAAACCAAAACTAAAAGTCTGAATAAAATATAGTCTTATATAAAGCGCCTCACCCACACTCACCCGTCACGCTCCCTCCGATGCTAACAGACAGTGCAAAGTTCAAACGTAGAATCCTCAACCAGCCCTGAATCTCCTGATTTGATACGCCTCCGGTGTGCAAGATACAGATATCATTAGCACACGCCCCTGCAGAGGAGATAACGGCAGTAAGATTAAATATACCCTACACTAGGTACATATATACAAAAGTTATTCACAGTAGCGATGAGAGAGTTAACCAGCTTACTTATGTAGTGGTCGATGGAGAAAATGCTAGGAATCTGTGGTGAGCCGACGGAATCCCATTAACTGATAGATACGAGGGCGTATGATGGCAACTGCGGAGATATATATATATATATATATATATATATATATATATATATATATATATATATATATATATATATACACACACACAATATAAATATATATATATATATATATATATATATATATATATATATATATATATATATATATATATATATATATATATATATTGGAATAGTTACATAACACAGAATAACAAAGATGTAGTAACTGAGTCTTGTTATTGTGTATATCAAGGTGTTTTATGTGGAACGAAGCCTGTGATTTTTCTACATTAAAAGGGTACTGGCTAAGGCACAACAAAAATATGTTTAAAAAGCCTCCCGCTTGTTGCCAGACCCTGTAAAGAAGACAGTGGGAGGAACAGAAGCAAGGGTTGGAGGTCCAGTTAACATTAGAGGCGTGTTCACATTGACACTTCCCTTTTGAAAAAGTTTAAGTCATAGGCAGGTGGAAAAACAGACAAAGGAAGAGAGTTCCAGAGTTTACTAGATTGGTGGAAAGGATTAGGTGAAGTTTTAAAGATTGGAAAGAATGTTGTGATTAGGGACTGGATGGCTCTGTGGTGCAGTGCTCGGCTTGTGAACA
>JAXIVD010002641.1:30000-32500 GCA_036785275.1 Cancer borealis
CAGGAGGTTGTTGAAAATTATCCTGTTGTTCCAGTGTTGTGGGTGTCACGGCGGCCGATGTAAACAAGAAAACAGTCCCGCCTTTCAAGACGGGAAACCAGGCCTGTTCCTTATATTTTATTATACCCGATTGTTTAAGGAAATCTAATGAATAATATAATAATAAATGATGAATAATTTTGATGGTTTAGAAAAATGAAAAAAAGTAGTATTCGATGACGTATATATAAAACGAAAATATGAATTTTTATTACACATCGTGAAGCAGTTATATATACTTTAAGGAATAGATTATGATACCTAACGAGATTCTACATAACTATTTTTTATATTGAAATCACATTAACTTCATGAAAAAAATAAATAGAAAATATACCAATTAAAAGTGCAAATTTAGCAAACAAACAACAATAATCAAGTTAATCCAATCTAAACCATAGATTAAGATATAAAGAATTATTCAGACACACAATGAATGATAATAAAACCGTACAAGCTGAAAAAACTACGAAAATAACCAAAATGTTGAAAAAACATTATCCCTATATCTCAACTAATATAAACCTTAGAATACTATTGATTATACGTAATAAACACAAAAAAATAGCAAATTCAATGAACTCAACGCTATGCGAAAGTATGGTCAAGTTTTGCCAAGAATTGCAAAAAATACATTAACATTACAATATGTAAACAAACATCAAAATAAACCTAGTTACTTAACAACGCAAGTAATTAATGATTGTAAAATATACTAGATTTTTTATTTGACCTTGCCTGTTAATTATAAGGCTGAGGATAAAGAGGTAAGGCGAGGAATTGATCAAATGTTTTGGTACTTACACTGGCCCGTCAGATGTCAGTGGTCCGGCAGAGTCTATGAGACAGAGATAAACAATGATATATATTTCAAAACAAAGACTAGAATACCTAATCAGCTTCAACATAACTATTTGTCATATTCAAGTTACACTAATTTCATAAAAAGATATTCATTTACACTCAAAATATGCGAAAATGTAAATAAACAACAATAGTGACATTAAACCACTATAAACCATTGAATAATATGTAAAAACATATTTAAGCACAATAAAAACCATGAACAAACCCAAAAAAAATCAAAACTCAAAAAAAAGGACAAAAATATCACTATTTTCACATATCCAATACACCATAATTAAACATAAACAAACCTTACAGCACCCTAAATTAAGATATATTAATAATAAACAAACCGTAAACAATCCATAGAACGCAAAAAAAATGACAAAATAAGTCCAAAATACTGAAAAGAGGATGCAGCTGCAAAGCCAATCTAATCTCCCCGACCACCAAACTGAACAGGTCACAAGAAGAAGAGGAAAAATTTCTCGGTTGTTTAGAAACCAAACTCAATATACTATAGCTCATTAGAACAAGCGTTTTCTGCTCTATCTAATTGACTCTATACATCTTTTACGTTAACCTCATACTTTTCGAGTTATTTAATAGAAAGTGTCTCCCTGCGGGAGAGACTTGGGCGCCGTTAAAGTCTACGGAGAAAAAACGTTTCTCCTATACAAATTAATGCTTACAGGTCAATTTTGATCAACAAATTTCAATTCAAGAAAACTGGCTCCATATAGCTTATTATGGTTTATTGAAGATGTACAACTTCAATTCATATGCTCTTTCCCGTTTATGTGACGGAAATATTTCTTTTATTATTTTCTAACCGGAAAATGACTAAAATTAAGGTTAAAAACGTCATTTTACTGCGTGATTATTAGTCTTAGGCAATAATGTATTGAGACAAAGTTGTAGGGTTTTAAAAGGTCTATAAGATGCTGCAAAAATATTTCCAATATCTTTAATAGCATTCGAGAAAATGAGAAAAATAGTCATTTCTGTGGCAAAAAGGATGATACAGTTGACATTCTCTTTATATACTATAGCTCAAATATACTATAGCTCAAAAGCACAAGCATTTTCTTTTTGGTTGAAATAACAGTGGTAGTGGTAGTGATGATGAATCTTGTCGTTACTGTAGTGGTGAACGAGGTGGTTGAGGTGACTGTGGTAGTTACGGTGCTGGGAATGCAAGATGGTGTGATAGTGGTGGTAGTATCGCAATGTTCAAAGTCCCTGGTTGCGGAGTGGCCTGGGAATGGATCAGTGATGGTGGGAGTAGGGTTGATCACTGTAGAAAAAAATATATAGTCTTAGAAAAAATGTAATAGTGAGAAACCAAGTGACAAAACCAAAACTAAAAGTCTGAATAAAATATAGTCTTATATAAAGCGCCTCACCCACACTCACCCGTCACGCTCCCTCCGATGCTAACAGACAGTGCAAAGTTCAAACGTAGAATCCTCAACCAGCCCTGAATCTCCTGATTTGATACGCCTCCGGTGTGCAAGATACAGATATCATTAGCACACGCCCCTGCAGAGGAGATAACGGCAGTAAGATTAAATATACCCTACACTAGGTACATATATACAAAAGTTATTCACAG
>JAXIVD010002641.1:55000-56342 GCA_036785275.1 Cancer borealis
TGTCAGTGGTCCGGCAGAGTCTATGAGACAGAGATAAACAATGATATATATTTCAAAACAAAGACTAGAATACCTAATCAGCTTCAACATAACTATTTGTCATATTCAAGTTACACTAATTTCATAAAAAGATATTCATTTACACTCAAAATATGCGAAAATGTAAATAAACAACAATAGTGACATTAAACCACTATAAACCATTGAATAATATGTAAAAACATATTTAAGCACAATAAAAACCATGAACAAACCCAAAAAAAATCAAAACTCAAAAAAAAGGACAAAAATATCACTATTTTCACATATCCAATACACCATAATTAAACATAAACAAACCTTACAGCACCCTAAATTAAGATATATTAATAATAAACAAACCGTAAACAATCCATAGAACGCAAAAAAAATGACAAAATAAGTCCAAAATACTGAAAAGAGGATGCAGCTGCAAAGCCAATCTAATCTCCCCGACCACCAAACTGAACAGGTCACAAGAAGAAGAGGAAGAAGAGGAAAAATTTCTCGGTTGTTTAGAAACCAAACTTAATATACTATAGCTCATTAGAACAAGCGTTTTCTGCTCTATCTAATTGACTCTATACATCTTTTACGTTAACCTCATACTTTTCGAGTTATTTAATAGAAAGTGTCTCCCTGCGGGAGAGACTTGGGCGCCGTTAAAGTCTACGGAGAAAAAACGTTTCTCCTATACAAATTAATGCTTACAGGTCAATTTTGATCAACAAATTTCAATTCAAGAAAAATGGCTCCATATAGCTTATTATGGTTTATTGAAGATGTACAACTTCAATTCATATGCTCTTTCCCGTTTATGTGACGGAAATATTTCTTTTATTATTTTCTAACCGGAAAATGACTAAAATTAAGGTTAAAAACGTCATTTTACTGCGTGATTATTAGTCTTAGGCAATAATGTATTGAGACAAAGTTGTAGGGTTTTAAAAGGTCTATAAGATGCTGCAAAAATATTTCCAATATCTTTAATAGCATTCGAGAAAATGAGAAAAATAGTCATTTCTGTGGCAAAAACAGTTGACATTCTCTTTATATACTATAGCTCAAATATACTATAGCTCAAAAGCACAAGCATTTTCTGCTCTGTCCATGTGCCTGTGCCGGTCTGTCTGTCTGTCTGTGTGTGCGTGTATGTATGTGTGCTTATTGCGTAATTAGTTGACCTAAGCATTATTTTTACCAGAAATTATAAAGATCCATCAGGTAATTGACTTTGCAAACCTCGAGGCCTAAAATTACTTAAGCTTTTCCCTGCAGCAAGATAGAATAATTATCGTATGACTATTCCTTTCAACACCATTAC
>JAXIVD010002642.1:0-56335 GCA_036785275.1 Cancer borealis
GGTGTAGTGTGATGTATTGTGGTGTAGTGTGATGTATTGTGGTGTAGTGTGATGTATTGTGGTGTAGTGTGATGTATTGTGGTGTAGTGTGATGTATTGTGGTGTAGTGTGATGTATTGTGGTGTAGTGTGACGTATTGTGGTGTAGTGTGATGTATTGTGGTGCAGTGTGATGTATTGTGGTGTAGTGTGATGTATTGTGGTGTAGTGTGATGTATTGTGATGTAGTGTGATGTATTGTGGTGTAGTGTGATGTATTGTGGTGTAGTGTGATGTATTGTGGTGTAGTGTGATGTATTGTGGTGTAGTGTGATGTATTGTGGTGTAGTGTGATGTATTGTGGTGTAGTGTGATGTATTGTGGTGTAGTGTGATGTATTGTGGTGTAGTGTGATGTATTGTGGTGTAGTGTGACGTATTGTGGTGTAGTGTGATGTATTGTGGTGTAGTGTGATGTATTGTGGTGTAGTGTGATATATTGTGGTGTAGTGTGATGTATTGTGGTGTAGTGTGATGTATTGTGGTGTAGTGTGATGTATTGTGGTGTAGTGTGATGTATTGTGGTGGTGTGATGTATTGTGGTGTAGTGTGATGTATTGTGGTGCACCGAAATAGTTAACAAAAAGAAACGATGATGTGAAGAGCATGACGTTTTGCTGCCATTCAATATATTATACTACCAGGTGACATAACTTCATGGGTATTTAAGTCTGAATTATGGTCAATATATATGTCTTATCCCCCCCTCAACACCATCCAATGCACACACACACACACACACACACACACACACACACACACACACACACACACACACACAGTCAGGCAGTCAGTAGTAAGATCACATAACACACTGCTCCACATCATTACCACACAAGGTCACAGAGGGTAATGTCCCACCTTTCACCCTCGTTCTCATTCACGGGCTAGGCGAGGGAAGGAAGCATGGACGGCATTATAACTCACGGGGATCAGTGTCGTGGCCTGACCCTGGGGCGGACTGAGGCACTGGGGACCTTACGAGGGTTGTATGAGACAGCAATAACACGCCAAATGGTAGAGACACTAGTTACCCTCCACGTGAAATGCCTGGTGTTTTTAGCATACTGACTGGGCCATCATACATAACACGGGTGAGTAGCAGCAGCAGCAGAATTTAATGCCTTGCTAATAATAATATAAGCCGTGAAGCGAGACTCATGGGATCCGGCGGGCGTCTTTGTCCTAAGCGCCCGACCCGACCCGGTGCACCAAAAAAACAAGAGCCACCACGAAGTACGGACCACAAGGATTCCTGAACACCGACCGAATTTCCTTAACTCATTCATTTATTTTTTATCTCTATTTTGTATTATTTTTTTCGTTAATATTGGGGTTGTTTTTGTTTTGTTTTTTGTTTTTTGTTTTGTGTAGCTACGCAAGAACGCCAACAATGTCTCAAGCGTTACCATAGCCTAGCCAATGAGCCCCCTACACCCCAAATCGTTTTCTATGATTCACAGTCTCCTCGGCCTCGTACTCCGTGGCGTCCCTATTGGTCTATTCGCTATCAACCCACCTCACGCCGCTCCCTCGCGCCCACCTCCACTTCAGCCTGTGTAAGTAATGAACACTGTAATTCACAATGATGACTGCGTGACATGTCATGCGGCGGGGCGCTGGCTGGCTGGCTGGCTGACGGGCGTGGTGATTGTGCCTTGCCTTGCCTCCACGACCCCGCGGCACGACACGTAAAAGTAGTGATGTAACATAGATTTGCCTTGATAAGCGATAGTACTGATGATGACAATGATAGTAATGATAATAATAATGATAATGATAATAATAGTTGTAATGCTAGTAGTAATAAATGTGATTTCTTAAGGCTATAAAAAAAGTCCTGCACTTCTGACCTAACTAATCTGAGGCCATCAACACTTTGTACTGTCACACCACATGATATATTAACACGTGTGTGGCTGTAACATATACATGGATGTACCTTTTTTTGCTGTTGTCTTCTGTCTGTGTCAAACCAGCCGAGTCACAGCCTGGCCCTTAATTAATACCCCATGACGAATTTATTACCCTACCAGGAGACAGCCGACAGTATACACCTCCCTCCCTTCTTTTCCCCCCTCCCTTCACATCTATTAGAAGACACCACCTTCATATATTCAGATTTACTATATTTGACGGATAAGTTTCCTCCCTCTCCTTCCCTCTCCCTTCTTTCCCATTCCAGTTAAGTTGGGGGGATAAGCCCCTCGTCTTCCTTCCCTAACTGTACTTTATGATTGGTGATCGTCTACGGGACACTCGTATTAGAAGGGTATAAGGAAAAGGAACAACAACTTTGATTCATGGAACTCATCGAAGTCAGGATTTGCCAGTGACGTAAAAACACAAGAAATTTTTAATTTTTTCTCTCGATTTGCGCAACATACAATATGGTTCTCGCAAACACCGAAACTCAGTCTGAGAAAAGAATTCGAAACTCTACATCAGATCCATCAGTCAATATTAAGTCTTATTGGTAAACCCATAAATATACCCTAGGACGCCACTCCAACACAGGAAACTTAGACAAGAGAGAACATATATCACTAAGCAAGATTTTGGTGTGATGGAAACATGGCAAAGAACCGATTCACGTACTTGATGAGGAATTTTTAAGGGGCTCTCAGTGTCCGTCATTCATGTTAGTCTTTTGTCATCACGGCGTCAAAGGAATGAACCACAGGCGCTTTAGAAGTAATGAATGGAAATTACCACACGAGAGTGATATGGTAAAGAGAGTGTGCATGCTAGGAGGGATGAGAGGATTAGCTGATGCACCTCTATTAGATGATGGGAGGAGTAGACCTTTGAGGAAGCTGGTGTACGTTGATTGTAGCAGTAGATTGCAGTATAGAAATAAGAGTGGAATGAATATTACAGAAACTATCACTCCATTTAGTTTTCTATATGTGTATGTTATTCTATCCTCGTATGTAATATGTTACTTCCAAGGGTGTGTAGTAGAAGTCATGTCACCTGGAGCGTGAATTTCATGTAGTAATCGTTGTATTGATTTCAGAGGTCTTTGTGATCGCACTGTGGTATAATCACTATCATTTATCACCACTTAATAGTCTGTATCCTGACCATGCAGGATGTATAGTTGGATAGATAGAAAGCTAGATGAATGGATAGATAAAAAGATAGATGGATAGATGCATATATATATATATATATATATATATATATATATATATATATATATATATATATATATATATATATATATATATATATATATATATATTGATAAATAGATAGATGCATACATATATAGATAAATGGATTGAGATAAAAATAAATCGATGAACAGATAGATAGATAGACAGATAAGTAGATAGATAGATAGTGGCAGGATAACCGTGACTCAGCAGCCCAGCGATAGTGAGGCCCAGCGCTGAGGCAAAGCAGGTGGAGTGACAGGCAGTGGAAGGGCAGGTCAGATGGCAATGACTTAATAATCAGCTGGGTACCCGGAGTGACCATTGCAACCATCGCATAAACTGTGGCAACCTCCATCCATCTCACTGTAAGTAGGGCACCAATGGTTATGTCCCTAGGGTGCCATTGCCCACAACAAGCCTTAATAGATCACAGGGACATCTTTGGGAGCTCACACTTAAACTCAGGACATAACTTCAGGACCATAAGGAAGATTGTCGCCGCGTCTCCTTGGCAACTCTGAGCTATCCCATAACCAGATTTATGCACAATTGTCCTTTATTCGTGTCCAGTCACCACTTAACTGAAAAATGCCCAATTGACGCAGCGCAGCAAGTCAGCACGAGACTCGCTGGCTGGGACACGGCAAGGTATATAAAGTAGGAATAGATTTATGTACGAAAGTGAACACATTCCCCGACACTCACGTCACCACTGTCGGGAACTGTAAGCGAGAGGCAGACAGACTTAAATGGCAAGAGGAATCAGGCTACAGCACACTATCTGAGGTAATAAGTACAGTCCTCGCTCTGTATGCTTACAAATTGTGCTTCTTTGGGTGAGGACTGTTTGTCAGCATACAGCAAGTGAACAAATAGG
This sequence comes from Cancer borealis, assembly GCA_036785275.1. Taxonomy (NCBI): domain Eukaryota; kingdom Metazoa; phylum Arthropoda; class Malacostraca; order Decapoda; family Cancridae; genus Cancer; species Cancer borealis. The sequence goes on from JAXIVD010002642.1 coordinate 4,079, forward strand.
AAAGTGAACACTATACTGTTCGTTATATTGTGTTACGTGATCTGGGCATAACCGTGTTGCGAGCACTTAAGAAAACTGTAATCAAACAACCCTGAATAATTGTTTAGTGTTTCTGTCAACACAAATGTAATGTATTGCCTGTGATAAGAAGACTGACACCGATAGTAAAAGAAAGCAATTTAAGGTTCATTTTTTCAGCATTTTATTATTTCTGTCGCCATAAATTCTTGAAAATGTTACTTTTTGAAGAAAAACAAAGCTGAGCACGTTTATAAAATTAAAACTTGCATGATATTCACAGCAGTTTGTTGTGCAGCCGATGCCTCTCAGCAATCAGTGTTCACGCGGCACAGAGGAGAGATAACTGGTATCACGACTGACCGACGGCCACTAGTGCTGAGCGTCTCACACACTGGACTAACATTGGTCTTGGTGAAGCTCAGAAGTGCAGACCAACAGGATCCTTGGTCAGGTAGAGGCGGTCTTTCAAAAAAACTAAGGATATCAGGGATATCAGGAAAACCAATACCACATATTCTAGTATTTGTAGTTACCCTGTTAACGGTAATCGCTTTCTGTATCTCCATGTATTCCCTAGTATTAATCTATTTGATTTATTCGTTTATTTATTCATACATCTTATTCGTGTTATTTATAGGCTGTAACTTATATGCTTTCATTTTATTAGTTACTTATCGGCTTTTATTTTGCCTGTTGTGTTACTTTTATCAGTTTTTATTACTTCCGTCAATGAACTTGAGCGAGTGATTATGTTTTCACTTTGTTTGTCTGTCTGTCTGTATGTAAGCTACTTTCTGACAACATCATGCATCGCAACCTCATCAAACTTCATCAGCTTGACCCTCTACCCTAAATATCCACTCAATTAAATTTTGAAAGGTCAATGTCCAAGTTAAATGTCAGGATTTTCAAAAATTCATAACTCTGTCAAAACACACCATAACCTCGCTAAATTTTACCAACATAATCCCCTATTTAAAGTACCCTCTCTATAACTTCTTCAAAGGTCAAGGTCATGAAAAGTTAACTAATATCGCTAGCGGCGGCGAAGGTGCAATTGCGCTTTACTCTACTCTAGTTTCATTATGCGGTGCCAGCCTGCCCTGCCCCTCTTCGCAACAGCAACAGCCACAACCACAGCCACAACCACAACCACAACCACAACCACATCCACAACCACAGCCACAGTCACAAACACAGCTACAACCACAACCACAGCCACAACCACAACCACAGCAACAACCACAACCACAGCCACAATCACAGCCACAACTACAACCACAACCACTGCCAGAACCACAACCACAGCTACAACCACAACCACAACCACAGCCACAACCACAACTACAGCCACAGCCACAGCCACAGCCACAACCACAACCTCAGCCACAACCACAACCACACCCACAACCACAGCCACAATCACAACCACAACCACACCCACAGCCACAGCCACAGCCACAGCCACCCGCCTAGAATGTTTCCCCAGCCAGCCGTGGTTGTATTGCAGTTACCTTGGTGATATTCGTGTGAGTATTAATAACTCGTGACGTGTATGTTCATCTCACACACCAGCTTCCCGGCCTCTTGGTGGTGGTGGTGGTGGTGGTGATAGTGGTGAACCCATTTTGACGTGCTGTCAACACAAACACACACACACACACACAAACACACACACACACACACACACACACACACACACACACACACACACACACACACACACACACACACACACACACACACACACACACACACACACTCACGAACCATTTCTGTGCAAGTTTTAATTCATAATACAACTTTACTTGCACACGGCTTTAGATGGTCATTATATCTGATAAACTGGTACTGTACTGCTGAGTCTCGTTCACTGTAGTATATTGTAAACTAGTAAGTAATAATGGAATCCTGCGTTACATTACTTGTATCTAAATCATCGTGAATATGAGTAAATGTGAGTAAAATCAATGTTCGTGTAAGTCAGAGCGGTGCACATTTGTTACTGTTTACTTGTGGTGGTGTGCTTGAAAGTGTGTGATCGGCTGCGGCTCCGCGTAAACAAGTTCCTGCAGCCAAGTCACCACGGCCAACCCTCCACAAAAACCACGTGTGCTCCACCCAGCAAGATCCCCTCCCACCACCACCACCACAGCCGAACCCTAGTGCTTGGGATCCTTATACTGATGGCAGTTGTAAATCACCTGAGTCAGCTACATAAGTACATAAGTGATTTGCAAAAGTGTGATCATCCCGCACTAGACAGCCATCGTTTACTATTACTGTTACCCTCATCCATAACCTTCCGCAGTCTTCTCTTACAGCTTTCTATCATGTTTGTACTTAATGTCTGGCTACTAAGTCTGTTCAACTCATCCACTACTCTATTGTGAACTAATTTATTTTGATTTCATAAGTCTTCGTTAAATGTAAATTGAACTCTGCTACGAACCCTAATATACTCGTTTACTGGAGGAACCTTACCTATATCCTACTTGCTGAACCTATTTTTTGTACTCATTTAAGGAATCAGGTCGCCTGGCAGCCTTAGTCATTCTAATGAGTGCAAGTAAAGGTATTTTAATCTCGCATTGCACGACGGTAAATAATTATTGTCTTTAAGATCTATAGACGCCGTATTTTAAAAGTTCTGACGCGTCATGTAACTTTATGACGAATAGTCACGGCATGTTGTGTAGGCAAGGCGTTTTAGCACGGCCGGGGGAGTTTATTTTGAGTTGTACGTGGCTAAGCACAAATTGAGGCTTCTATGTTATCCCTGTTTAAGTAAACAAAAACATAAGCGCAATGCTCTGCGCTGCGCATGGAATAATTCTACCAAAATGGAATTCTATCCCAAATTGCATGTAAGTCATAGCAGTTTTGTTTGTTTTTTTATTATCACTTACATGTATGGTTGTTCACATCGCTGCAATTAGTAATACCTTGAATTGCCATCGACATTTAGCAACTTTGGTTCAAGTATTGATGATAGAAGTCTTTCAACACTAATGCACCGCCGCCCATGATCTTCCCAAGGCCTTCCTCCTCCTCGATGTTTGGACAATTGTGTGACGTGCGGAGTGGTGATTCTCCTCTTTTTATTTTGTTAGAGAGGAAGAGTTTCCTTCTAAACATACTTTACTTTTATACATTTAATCTCCTTTTGTGAATGTTTAGTGGCAGTTATAGGTCCTGAAGACAGTGGTAGCTTTTAATCCATCAATCATTCCCTCAGTCAGTGTTTTGGAGTCAGTCAATCTCAATCAGCTATTCAATCAGTCCGTCAATCACTCGGACATTTTCAGTCAAATCATTCAGTCAGTCACGCAGTCAATCTCGATCATTCAGTCAGTCAGTTAATCGCTTCTTTGTACTCGATTCAGTGTATGCTCTCCTGTACCTCTTCTTCCTCCTCCTCCACTTTGTCCTTCATAACACATTGTAACGCTGTCATCCCTAATACTTCTCCCAAATCTTGCTGCATGTGTATCAGTTTGTCTCGCGTCACTATTAAGGGGAAAAAAAGAGGGAAAAAATGTTGTTCTACACATTCCCACGTGAACGCTTCGTCAGGATTTGGTTTCACTTCCTCTACGTCCCGTGCGAGGCGTGGCCCGCGACGGACAACCTGAAGGGAACAATTAATCACACATGAACGAAAAAATTATGCAGGTGCTGTCTCAGAGGGTTTTTTTCCATTTTTTTTCCGTGTCACATTCTCTCTACCTTGACGCATGGTTGTAACACACACACACACACACACACACACACACACACACACGCACACGCACACGCACACACACACACACACACACACACACACACACACACACACACACACATACACACACATCTTTGTGCAGGTACTTTTTACTAGTCTCCCTTCCTTCGTACACCTTTTTTTTTTTTACCAAACAAGAACGTAAATGATTTTGTTTACCAGTTTTTGTTTGGATTCAAAGGGACTCTGGGCATGGTAATGGCAGTAGCGGGCATCATAAAACATGCCCTTCAGTAAAGAATTAAGAGAAAAGTGCAGAAATTACTCAAAGGATCGACAGCTCGGCCTTACAAGTTGTATGGGTGAGCTTGTCTTCCACTGTCCTGCCTTCCTCCTGTTGCTGCGAATCTTAGTAAATAATTACGTACAACAAACACCAATTCCGCTGCTCGGCCTTAGGTGTGCTGCTCTAATATTCCTTCTGGTAACCTGTATTGCATAGTTTATTAGTTGATCGTAGTAATATATCCAAGACACCGTCACGCGAGAGAGTATTTCTGAACTTCTCATCTCGTCTGACAAACTATAATATGTCGGGTTTCGAAATGTTTATCGACCCACGTGACGTTATATTCAGCGAGAAGTGGACCGGGATATGTCATGTTGTCAGAAATACACTCCACCCGTGAACTGGGTCCCCTCACGTCCACGCTGCCAGCTGGTCTGCCTCGCGGTCAGCAGTGAGGAGGTGCACCAGCCTGGCAAGGTATGCGGCACGTATTGTGAGGGCCGACGGGAAGGTGCTCCTCGCTTCCCTTCCCTAGCAGCAACCTCAGTCAGCGTTCTAGCACACATGGTACCGGCTCAAAAGAGTACTTGTAACGCGTTTCACTATGAATTATATATAGTTAAAACTGTACCGCCTCTTGGGTACTCTGTGGGTGATGCGCCGAACCCTGAAGAAAACCCATTAGTGTCTGCCTTCTTCAGAAGTTCTATTTTGCATTGATGATGAACACTTTGCTCTTAGAAATATATGATAGAAAGTATTTGTTGGAAGTATTTGTTTAAATATGGTTACGGTGTTTCCTCTCCTTCCTCTCGCCTTCATGATTCATGGGTCCGTTAATTCAGCTGAAAACAATGACGTGACTCACAAGGTTCATCATCTTCGGGTGAGCGGAAATTTCACAGCTTGGCCGGCCACGTCACGCTTCCCTCACACTGCCTCTCATTACCTCCTCTATTCCCCTCTCTCTCGTTCCCTTCTTTTCCTGTCTATCCTTCCTACTCCCTCCCTTCCTCCACATTAATACTAGAAACGTACCTCTTGGTAAGAGAACCTGGCGCGTTCGTGCGTGGGCTTGCGGTGTGCGGTGCTCTGCGACTGACTCCGCCTCTTGCCCACACCCCCAGTGAACATCATCTTGACGGCCGCCTGGGGGTCGCTGCTTCCGCACCACGCCTTTCCTCCTCACCGTGATTTTGGTGGGCGTGTTTTTTTTCCGCCGCTGGTTAATGCTGGTTCTTCCGGAAGCACTAATCCGTGTTTGGGGAAGGCCAAAGAGACACTTGACTGGCCTCCGAATAGGAAAGTTTTACTTGCTGGTTAGGAACACTTGGTCCTCTTGGGTTAAGTTTAGGACGGTTTCTGTATGAGACTATCAAAAAATATCTAAGTTTTCTTAGTTCACGTCAGTTAGTTATGTCGAGTACATGGGAGCAATGAAAAAGTTTCATTGGTGTCAATCGTAGATCAGTAATGTGTGTCTTTACCATGACAAATATAAAATATAAAAATCTGGTACTTCACGAGTGAGCGTCAATATGAAAAATTTCATTTCTAATCAATTTTGGTTCGTTAAGGATGAGTGCAGCCTTATTGCCGAACACTGCTGTTGCTGCTCTGTTCCTGCTGGGAAGATCTTGCGCGGAAGGAATGCACGTCTGCTTAACAAAGTTTGATGACAAGGTAAAGTTGATCGCACAAATCTCCCAATTTTATATCAGAATTAATGAATTCTCACTGTAAAGTGAACCAAAAACACTTACAAAATTGTACACTAAATATCCACTCGCGTTCTGTGTGCTGACACGGCCGGCAGAGCGCGAGAAAGACAGCAAGACAACAAGCTGTTCAAGATATCAAAGTCATTATCCTCTTTTCACAAGTTCACATCAAAAGAAGAAAAATTCAGCTTGCACAGCCCGGATAACAATGGTTGAACCGAAAGCTTCAATGGAACCACGCCGACGCCGCTCACTTGGCCAGGTCACGGCAGGCGGCGGCTGAACGTGGCCTTCCTCATGTTCGGGCTCGTCAAGTCAACCAGTGTACCAGAACAACCAATGGGATGTCGCCATAGTCACTGCAGAAGCGGGAGGAAAGGAAGGGAAAGGAGCAACAACAGACACACTGCCCCTACGCCCACCTCACGAGACTTTGGCCGGTACGTACTGACGGGCGGGCGGCTGTAAAGGACTCCAGGCCCGCCCTCTCCGCTGGACGAGGGCGTGCGGCGCTATCCACCGCATCACGCCCTCACTAGTACCCCGCCCGTGGTCTCAACACGAGAAGACGCAGCGTGAGGGCTAGACCGGGATCGGGCATGGGAGCCATAGGGGCAGGCAAAGCGGGGCATGTGGTAGCCGGGTGCCAGGCCCCGACTGCAACGCCAGCTCCTCCTGCTTTCTGCTTCTGCTCCTCTGCACCCCAGAACGGGGTCACAAGGTCAAGTTGCCACAACTGGAGGATAAAACAGCAGCCTGGTGCATAGGCGCCTTGTGGCGCGTTGGGCACTGTGCAGCCGGGGCGGTGTGGCGGCGGTGGCGCGGCGCCAGACAACACTGACGGGCACCACATACCCGCCCCCGCTGCCACGTCGCACCTGATCACACCTGGCAACACTGTAACTGGCACCACGTTGCCAACTCAGACTCCTGAGGACAACATATCTAACAGGCACACGTTTGGCACCACTGCCACACTCGCAGCTGATCACAACACAAGAGCGCCGCGGTAACACGCTTCTGTGACTCAACAACCAACGCCAACCCTCGAAAACCACGGGCGGCCGGGCGACCTACCTCCCACGGCGGCTGACTCACCACCGCGAAGGGCACCCGCTCCCCTCCCCGCGCGCCCCCTTGCACTCCCCTTACTCTAACTGAACCCGCCACCATGAAGCAACCCTGACACCCTCATTCCCATCCGACACCCTCAGCACTGATTTACTTTAAGATTGCATCACGCCGAGGAGCGGGTGTGGCTGGCAGGTCCTGCATCAGGTCCTTCTTCAGGCTGTGGTAGGCGTTGAACGCTCTCTACCTTTGGTACTCCTGGTCACTTCATCAATATTTCATAAAATACCGAAGGTCAATTGCCACGTGGTCGATTTTGTTTCCAAATAAAGCCACTAATCTTAAAGTTACGTACATATGTGTGTATTTCTCTTATCTATAATATTTTATTTACTGTTGCATTTCACCGGGAGGCTTTGCTAGCAAGCTTTCCCTCCCTGTCCCTACTCTCCCCGCGTCACCTGTATATTAATACTTCATCGTAAGTAAAAGCAGCAGCCACAACCTGACATAAAACTCCGAAGCAGAGAGACACTTCGACGCGGCTTCATCGTGCGCGCGCACCCGTACATACATTTGCTCTTTGTTTACGCGGCTGTCGTGTCTGTACGTAGCCATGACGTTACGCCTTGTTGCGTTTCCTTATTTTCCGTGTCATCTTGAGTGTTTTGTTGCCTGCTGTAACTTTAATGGCGATACACGTGATTAAATTTAGCCACGAGAGTGTTTTTGTTAATTATCTAAAAAGCCTGACTGGGGATCTTCTTTTTTTTCCTGTCGTTTTCATCTTCAATGTTAATGTGTGTTTGCATTTGTTTTATAATAATCACTGTCACTGTCATGCTAATCTCACAGAGGGAAAGAGAAAGAGAGAGAGAGAGAGAGAGAGAGAGAGAGAGAGAGAGAGAGAGAGAGAGAGAGAGAGAGAGAGAGAAGAGAGAGAGAGAGAGAGAGAGAGAGAGAGAGAGAGAGAGAGAGAGAGAGAGAGAGAGAGAGAGAGAGAGAGAGAGAGAGAGAGAGAGACGTTAATCAACTTTCCAACACCTTATAAAGACACACTCAGTTACATTTGTTCTCAGAAAACAGGAAACACGTTCTCGAAGTGTTAGCTCAGCCGCACACACTGCATAGCCTCGACATGCGATTGAATTCTTGGTAAAAACACTTGCGGCACCAGCGTCCATCTGTCAGAGGAGCCTTGCGAGACAATTAGTTATCGTTGAGCCTCGAGGCAAGACATTCGTGGCGTTATCAATTCAAGTTAGATCAAGTTCCTGACGTTCACTTTTTATAACAAATCTACTCTCATATATCACTAATGATCATATAATTCCAAACGCCCCCATAGTTTAGTCATAAGTCATGCCAGTAATTGTTTCGTGCTTACCTCGATCGTCTTTCAAAGTTCGCGACATTTCTGTTTACTTTCATTTTTAATCCAAGTTTATTTTTCTATTAATAGGATCACTCAAGGAAAAATAGTCACGTAAATTGGGAGGCTGATCTCAACATAATGTTAAGATCTAGCAATATCTTTTATTGAAGAATATCTTTATCTTTATGAATTTTCAAAGATAAATCAAACCTGAATGATCACAAATCCTGAACTATGTTGTTGGAAATTCCTTCAGTAGTTTGTAAAGCAGATAATCACTCACTATGGGATCCATGTCAACCTTTATTGTGTTCTGATATTGTGTATGTTATGTAATACTGATTACACTAACATCTATGTAGCCGGATGATATTTTTAGGATTAGTTTATTCAATTGTGAACGGAGTAAATAGGAACCACCACACAGGTTTAAAGTTGAAGTCATGGCCTTCCACCTTGCCTTGCCTCAGTTTGTTTCAGGCGTCCGTTGAGGTGAAAACTGTTTACTTGAAGTTTTGATTTTCTTGCAGCTGTTCCTGAAGGTGGGAACTGGTATTCTTGAAACGTTATGGAAGTAGTGAAGTTATTATGTTTTTTTTCTCTCTATATATGTGTTATACGCTTCTGATCCGACCGTATCCTTAACCAATGCATATACCTTCTAATTGTGTTAAAAAGTAATAGTAATAGTAGTAGTAGTAGTAGTAACAGTACTCACCTTGGGTATTCCTAGTTCACGCCCCAGCTGGGACGCCCTCCATGCTAAGTCCCTCGATGACAAAGTGCCCGGCCCCTCATGCTCTTTGTGTTCTTGGTCCTCACCACTGTACCACCGTGAACGCGGGCGAGGCTTACCCCTGTGCATGGTGTTATTCCTGTCACGCATGTAATCAGCAGGCGACAACAAAGTACAGCTGCTCACTAATGTAATCCCGTGGAACTGCAGCTGTCTATGGCATGGGAGGTTGATCTGTCACTTAGTTTCCTTGTTTCCTGGTTAACTGTTATTTCTCGAATGTGTTTTGTATTTCATCTGTTAGCATTAATGACTATGATATTTTTTTCCCATAAATCAAACGCCAATCGCTCACTCAAATATCCTGTCAAAATTCCACTTCATTTACTTTTACTTTCAATTCCAAGGTTACGTTTCTTATTAGGGGATTTTCCTGTATTATTTTAAGCCTGTCGTCTTGGACAGTGAGTCACCACAGTGCACTACTGTTGACGTCAAAGGTGTGGAAATCCATCATTTGAGGTTCATACCACGAGGCCCGCGCGTACACACACATACACACACACACACACACACACACACACACACACACACACACACACACACACACACACACACACACACACACACACACACACACACACACACACACACGTGCACCAAGCAATAAGTCTCAACTCACCGTTTTTCAATTCAGTCAATTCAGTGATCGTTACATATTCACGCATAAAGTGTCTTATCCCATGTAACTTCACTTCTATAAAGGCGAAAAGTTTCACCTCATGGTTGAAATAAACGTTATGTACACCATTTCTTCCTCGTAGTAACGCAAAGCAGCTTATGACACACAAAATGTTTTCACTCGTCTCCAGCTCCAGCAAAGAGACCTTTTTTAACGTATTCATTTTTAATCCCGAAGCAAGAAAATATCGCATATAGCCAGTCATTAACAAGCTCTCTCTCTCGCTCTCGCTCTCGCTCTTGCTCTTGCTCTTGCTTTCGCTCTCGCTCTCTCTCTCTCTCTCTCTCTCTCTCTCTCTCTCTCTCTCTCTCTCTCTCTCTCTCTCTCTCTCTCTCTCTCTCTCTCTCTCTCTCTCTCTCTCTCTCTCTCTCTCACACACACACACATACACACACACACACACACACACACACACACACACACACACACACACACACACACACACACACACTCACTCATATCAACTTAATTCCCCTTAACCTTCCTTCGCGTCGTAGGATCACCAACACTCGTTAACGACCCGCCTCATTCACCATTTGCGGACCATTACCCACACCACCACACTCACCTGATCTGCACCACTAATTACGTAAAGCACACACACACTCAACCACACATCCGCCCACTCACAAACACACACACACACACACACACACACACACACACACACACACACACACACACACACACACACACACACACACACACACACACACACACACACACACACAAACACATGACCATTCCTCAACAACCACCATTACTACCTCGCCACTGTCACCGCCGCTGCACAAGTTACCATCACTGCTTCAATCACGTCTGACTCCGCCACACTAACTCACTGCTATCGTCCCTCACGGCGCCGGGGCATACACTGACTCGTCGCCTTGTTGGTGTGGCTCAGTGTGTGACTCAGATAAGCCAGATACCGTGGTGGGCCCGTTCAGGAAGACGTTTGCTACCCCCTATCACACCCCTCCCCCAGGTTTTCACTTTCCCTTCCTATAATCACAAATACACACACACACACACACACACACACACACACACACACACACACACACACACACACACACACACACACACATATGATTTTTTGTTCCTATCTTCGTGACTACGTAGCTATGCATGACTTTGTGTATTGGTGCCAGTCTACCAGAAATGAAAGGCTGGATCTTTAAAGCTAAATAGTTACCAAAATACATCTCAAAAAGTGTTTATCATTCAATACACTTAAATAGAATAACGCTCAATATGCACGCAAACACTAATTCATTTATTTCATTATAAGTTATTTGATAAGTTTGTCAATCTATCATTTATTTACTTCATCCAAAAATGCTTGTTCTCGTCCTTTCTTTACATACACATACTTAATGGCGTTATAAGTTACTGGATTCAACGCGAATAGAATCATTTCATATTCTTTTTCTTCAAGGTCAAGAGGGGACGGCGCAGCGTCAGTACCTGTGAAGGCTAATAAGCACCTGCCTCACTGGGGGACCGAGGCTATTGTTATCTTATCGGTTATCGCGAGGAAGTAGTACGTGTTCACCTCTTGTATACTTCTTGATTGTTGTGTTTGTAAGGTTAGATTAGTTGTTTACTATGTTGTGTTGTCTAAGGTTACAGTGTGTGGTTCCTTGGATTGTTTGTGATTAGTTATCATTATGCTGTCATTATTATTATTATTATTAGTAGTAGTAGTCGTAGTTGTCAGAGTAGGAGCAGTAGTAGGAATATTATTATCATTAGTAGTAGTAGCAGTAGTAGTTGTTGTTGTTGTTGTTGTAATATAAGCAATAGTAGTAATAGTAGTAATAGTAGTAATAGTAGTAGAAGTGTTTATGTTGTTATTGTTGCTTTCCATCATTTATCTTCTCTTTATTCTTGCTATTTACCTATCTCTCTAGAATCCCACCTTCAGAAAACTATAGAAACAATAACTCCAGTCATCACCAACCCGCCTTAACGTAGGTGTGCACGCATCTATAACTAAATATATACTTCCGTTCTTTCATGTTTTCTAATAATATGTTTCCGTTTCCCGATGATTCAAGGAAAGTAAAAATGTGGACAGGTGTATAGAGACGGTAAGGATATGGCGACACATTGAATCCTTTGTCACGCGGGCTGCTGAGGGCACTTCCTGCACACGTCAAGGCAAAACCCTGCTACTACATAATCATCTCACACTTCATTCCCTTATAAAGCGGTGCGTGGCGTCATTTCCTTTTATTATGTAGGAAAACAAAGGCGCAAACCATTCTCCACGTCCGGCCAGAGTAACTAGGAAAGGACGGAGTAGTCAAGGCATACCTACCTACCTTCCTTGTGATTACTTTTTTTTTTAGACCAGCAATATAATCGGGGTTTCCATTATATTTTTTGTATTTATTGACCGACCTCCTACACCTATAAAAACAATAAATTAATACAAAAATCAATAGATAAAGAGTGTAATGTATGACAAATGAAAATCGTGTGTTGATATTTACATGGAAGTGTGCGGGCGTCTCACGTGTCAACTTTAACTGAGTGGGTGTGGATGGTGAGGAGGAGTAGCTTACGAGATATCCACAAAGTTAGCAGTGACAATCGAGTAACGAACTTGGAAGGGCACACTAAATATTTCTTATCTATGTATTCAGGTTTCAATGTTTATGGTTGTGATAAAAAGTTTTGAATTGACGAAATATAAAGAGGTGAAATGGGTTATGATTACACACAGGAAACAGAAGATTAGTATAACAATTGTCAGTGGTGTAAAGCGTGACAGAAGACGTGGATTGGGGTTTACAAGGTCATTCATGGGTCCTTCCGTTGTTTATTGTTTACGTAAGAAACCAACCAGAGCTGACAGTAGAGTGTGAATTTCTAGATGCTACTTGATTCAAGCGAAGAAAAAAAAACTATGGATAACGTAGTACTTTTCAGATTAGGTTAGATAAGGTTAATCTACGGAAATTCCTTGAGCAGGTAAACAGAAAAATAAAACTCATTTGTCATCATTATGAGACGAAATAAAGTATCTTCGTCACAGTTGTGCGCTCTCTTATCAATGCATGTCCCTTATTCCAGCCATTCTGCATATGTTTTGCCGCTCTCTCTCTCTCTCTCTCTCTCTCTCTCTCTCTCTCTCTCTCTCTCTCTCTCTCTCTCTCTCTCTCTCTCTCTCTCTCTCTCTCTCTCTCTCTCTCTCTCTCTCTCTCTCTCTCTCTCTCTTTCTTTCTTTCTTTCTTTCTCTACTCTGACTCACGCACCTCGCCTCGTTCATTCAGCAGCTCAGAATCGACGTACAGATCCCCAGGAAAGACTTGACACACATATCTGTCGCTTTCCGAGAGCGATGCTTTCTTCCCCGGCTCTTGCTTCTGTTTATTTATCTTTATTAATCAATTTCATTCAAAAGTACCAAGATATCTCTGCATTTCCGAAATTTGTTTAGCTAATAACGTTTATTTGTTCTGCTTCGTGGTACTAACATAGCAATGAACAAATGTTTTATTTCAGCATAGAAAACCAGTGTTGCTTATTTTTCAGGGTAGACATGTTTTCTCTTACCATAGAAAATAATTGTTGTTGTTTTTTCTCCAGAGTAAGTAAGACATGTTTTTTCTTAGCATACAAAAGCAGTGTTATTATTGTTTGTTTTTACCCATAGAAAACCAGTGTTGTTGTTTTTTTCAAGGTAAGATATGTTTTCTCTTCCATTACAAAATCATTGTTGTTGTTTTTCCACTGTAACATACACGTCATCTACAATGTTTATCCTATCATCAAACTCTTTAAAGGCGGTGCAGTAGTGTCAAACATTTTGTCATGCCTTTCATCAAACTGAATTGCCATTTTTTCCAAAACCTTTGTAAATGTGAGAATAAAGTTAAACGAAGATATCAAGACAGAATGATAACCAGACTCGTCCTTCCGGCTGTATGATAGGAAGCCTTGGTAGTGTCATACGCATTCACTATGGTGTTGAGGGGGATTTCAGTGTTGAAGAACTGTGATCACGAATAAAGGAAATCGTTGTGTTCAGTTTCAAGTTGGATGAGGTGTGAAAATTCAAATGTATGTTGTGTCATCAAAAGTAAAAAGAAAAAGAAAAGTGGCTGTGGAAGTAACAGTAAACACAGTTCAAACATCCACTTATTCATTCATTCATTCATTCATTTATTCATTCCATTTTTTATTATCTGGCGAGAGAAGAATAAATAGTAAAATTATAGCTTGTTGAACCACTGTGTTAGAGAGAGAGAGAGAGAGAGAGAGAGAGAGAGAGAGAGAGAGAGAGAGAGAGAGAGAGAGAGAGAGAGAGAGAGAGAGAGAGAGAGAGAGAGAGAGAGAGAGAGAGAGAGAGAGAGAGAGAGAGAGAAAAAAAAAACTTACTGATTGATGGTATACCTACTGATTAAGTGTGCACGTTTATTTCAAAAAGTAATGTGTGTGTGTGTGTGTGTGTGTGTGTGTGTGTGTGTGTGTGTGTGTGTGTGTGTGTGTGTGTGTGTGTGTGTGTGTGTGTGTGTGTGATGGGAAGAAGAAGGAACAGGAGGAGGAGGAGGTTAGGTGCTCCATGGGCGCGCTTGGGTATCATTCTCACGCCTCCACCACCACCTGAGCCCGCGCAACGCCCCGCCCTTTTGTCAACTTGCCATCATCAATCCTGTCTATTACTCGAGAACGACGCTAAGGCCGCTTTCTATTTTATTGTCTACTTAAACTACACTTAATCCATCCTGCTTGTCGGTCTATGTGCCAAGGAACCTAATCTTACCTCGCTTTCTAAATACCTAACATGAGTAGTAGTAGTAGTAGAAGTAGTAGTAGTAGTAGTTGTAGTAGTAGTAGTAGTAGCAGTAGTAGTAGTAGTAGTAGTAGTAGTATTTGTTGTTGTATAGTTTTCATCATCATTCATTAACTCGTGTGAAGAAAAAAAAAGCTTATCTCTTTCCGTGGTCATGCAGAGGAACTAAAATTTTACGACACGTGTATTTTTTTTTTTTTTTTACCAAGTGTAAGGTATTATCACGTAGTGTTTCCCGTGCATACAGTGGAAGATGGTTGGAGGAGGAGAAGGAGGAGGAGTCTGTCTATCTATCTGTCTTTATGTACGTATACGTGGAGCTGCAGCATACCTGAGCACTGCACTGTGAATTACGAGGCGGTACAGCAGTAAATCTTTCCTTTGGTTCCCTGGCTGCAACTTTATCTACATACTTCTTCTTTTACATCTTCGTCTTCTTTTTTCTTCCTTCTGTGTTTTTTTTTTCTTTTCTTTTTTTCTTATTCGTTTCTTCGTTACGTCTTTTCTCATCTTTTCATCAAATTTTCTCTCAAGTTTTGCTTCTTTTAACTTTTTCTTAATTTTTGTCTTTCTATTTCCTTGTAAGACTCCTCCTCCTCCTCCTCCTCCTCCTCCTCCTCCTCCTCCTCCTCCTCCTCCTCCTCCTCCTCCTCCTCCTCCTCCTCCTCCCCTTCTTTCTCTTCCTACTACTCCTCTCATAAACTACTACAGGAGAGAATATTATGTTTGCTTAAACTTCACCTCTCTTCGTCATCTCTTATATATCTCTATTTTACTAGCTGTTTCCTTTTTCAAGAAAGACCTTGCCTCCTCCTCCTCCTCCTCCTCCTCCTCCTCCTCCTCCTCCTCCTCCTCCTCCTCCTCCTCCTCCTCCTCCTCATTCATTGTTACCTTGACTCCCAGCTCGAGAGGGTAACGCGGCTTACCCTTGATCGCTTGTTGCTGGCAGTGATCCTTTCTTTTCTTCCTCCTCGTCTCTCTCTCTCTCTCTCTCTCTCTCTCTCTCTCTCTCTCTCTCTCTCTCTCTCTCTCTCTCTCTCTCTCTCTCTCTCTCTCTCTCTCTCTCTCTCTCTCTCCCCCCCCCCCATCCCCCCCTGATTCAAAATAAGAATAAACTATGAGCGATGAAAACTCATTAGTAAGCTGGAGAACGAGTGAGTAGCATGTGGGTAGATGAGGAGAGGTAAATGGATGTAACGAGCGACCATAGCGTCATAGTGATGGAGTATGAATGTTTGAAAGAAAAATGAATGTGAATGTGAATGAAGAGAGGAATGGAAGGTAGAAACTGAGAAAGGCAGACTGGGATTTGTTTAGAGAAGTGTTGGAAAAAAGAGTGTTAGTAGAAGAGAATGGATTGAGTACAGAATGATGTGGATGAGTTGAATTAAAAACTAGTAAGGAAGCTAACCAAACCTGCAGAAGAGCGCATAGGCAAAACAAGTAAGAGGAAGAAGGATAGAAAAAAACATAGGAAATGGAACAGTGAAATTGATAGAACAATGAAAGAAAGGTATATGAATGGAAAGTGGAAGTGAAAATGTGCAGTGGATAATTGGGTATGTTTGTGAGAGATATTATGAGGCATGGGAGTATGGAAGTGCGTGAAATGGAAATAAATCAGCGTGTGAAATAGAAGGAAAAAATAATGGCTAAAGGGAATGGGTGATAAATCAGCACAGGAATGGCATAGAAGGAAGGACGAGCCAAAGTATGAGTTTCTATGATGGTAGCTCGGGGAATGATTTACTTTTCAGAGCGTGGATAAAGTCGTTAGAGGTGAATAATCGTGTGTACAGATAGAAGAATAGCGGATGTATGTTATGTATGATGTGTGAGAAATGGGTGGATGAAACGGTGGAATACAAGAGGTATGAGTATGCAAGAACAAAGATGATAAGAACAGTAGCAGAAGAGACAGGAGTGCAAAAATGGAGTGAGATGAGAGAAAAGAGTGTTATAATAGTATGCTAATGGAGTATCTGCTGGGCTGAGGACTGAGTGAATGAGAGACATTCATGTGGTAGAGTGTGAAGGACTTATTTTAGAGAATGCATGGAATGAAAGAGAATGAGAGGCGTGGGGTATGGAGTGTCCATGATGAGGGGGCAATATAAGTGTGATGCTGGCAGAGGCAGGAAGGAGTGAAAACTTGTATTAATTTCTTTCTTCTTTTTTAGCTTCTTCCAGCAAATGCAAAACTATATATTTAAATTGTATTTGATATTATTTATAAGGACAGTCCGAGGGTCAGGACTGTCCCTCAGCACCACAACAAGCGAGGGAGAGGGACGCCGCCGGGCCGCGTTGAAGCGCCAATACCAACACTATTCACTTCATTTACTTACTTACTTTGCTTTACGAGCACTATTTGATACAGTCATGAGCGGTGGAGTCTACGGTGGGGGTGAGTAGAGTAACATTCATTCATCCATAGATAATTAACATAGTCATTCACCACAATGTCTCAGAAGTATATTTGAAAAAGAAAACGAAAATTTCAAGTTTGACAGTAATATCTATCTGATTTTTTGTTTATTTTGAAGGCATTAGTGGTATTTTTCATCCAAGGTTACATTGGTGTGAGTGAGCTATGAGTGTGTGTAGTTAGCACTTGTGAGTGAGGTTGCCAATCCTTACTAAGTGATTACTGTATAAGTAGGATTGGCTTGTTATTATTGATGTTTTTTTGTACTAAAACTTACGTTGGCTTTATTTTTACCTCCAACCGATGAACTTAGCCAGGAAGATTGGGTACTGAACGTTCATAAGTACAAACAAGGTCTATATGCACCACCATTATGCATAAAATGAGAACAAACTATTTGCACGACCGTCTTGTTAATAGTTATTCCATATGGCAGTGTTTATATACATGACGGTCATGCACATAAGTTCTCATTAGCTATTTGCATTACTTGTGTACGTACTTTTTCATCAGCTATTTATACAACCGTCGTGTATTGTAATTCCAATAGGCTATTTGCACGACCATCCTGTTAGTTTACATTATCTGTTGTTTCATCCCTGGTAAGGTTTGGCATAAAGTAATTTGAGCCTTGCAAGATTTTGGCAACTTCCGCAAACCATAGATGTTGTTACTGGAGGAAGGGGATAGTGATATTCTTCAAAGTGCTTAGAAATACGGCAGTCGCGTTGTCATCCGTTATTCCTATGGCCTGTGCCTTATTATTTACCTGGTAAAGCATCTTTCAAGTTATGTTAGGTTTGATTCGGTTAGGTGCGTTTTGGTTTGGTTATATAAGCTTTTACCCAAAAGTTAGGTACATGCCATATCTATAAGCGAGCACTTGCAGGTACAGCAGCCATACCTCTAAGCTGTGCCAATATTATTTGGTTGGCGGTTAACATCATCATCCCACCACAACGCCATTTTAAATTTGCCTATATGTCCGAATGTAACACTTTAACTTCCATCCCTGATTTAATAGATATACATTTTTTATTCATAATTTTACCAGCCTGCACACGAAGGTTATGTATATATCTTTGACTATTTGGAATGGCCGATGTATATATCATTTCATACAGTAGTAACGCTAGGTCAGCTAAGAGACCTAAGTTGAGAATTTATTAGGCCTAGTGTTGATTCTTTTTCTGAAATTTTATGGGCTCATATGAAAATTTACTTTCTCCAGTTCACATCATAAGGCACAATATATTATATAAAAAAAAACTCCCTACAGTATCTCAACACATCTTCCACCCATTCATTCTATATCGCGCACACCTTCACCTGACCACCGCAAACACACCTCCCAATCCTCACATCCCACCCTTCACATCGATGCAGATTTTCCCAGGTTCAGAGGAAGGTGCAACAAATATGAAAATTAAATTGGGACTTTTGGACATGTTGGAGATGGTGGAAGCAAATTTAAAATGATGGTTGGGGTGGGGTTAACTGCCACCCAAAATATCTGACCAACCAAAAATTATTACCCTTCCTCTTCCAGTAGCAACATTATGCTTTGCAAAAGTTGCCGAAATATTCCGAGGGTTAAATTACTTTGTTCCAAACCTTACCAGGGACGAAACAATGGATAATGTAAACTAACATGACAGTCGTGTGAATAGCTGATTAGAATTACATTACACGATGGCCATGTGAATAATCAACAGAAAAATTACATAAACGACAGTTGTGCGAAGAGCCGATAAAAGTACACAATAGTTGTGCATATAGACGCTGCTATATGGAATAGCTATTTGTACGACAGCTGTGTAAACAAACTTTTCTTATTGTGCGCACGATGGTCGTGTATATGTCATCAGCCCAAGGTGTTGGGTACATATGTAGTCACTCCACACTGGTGTCATTAGTCTCATGGTAATATTTTTGGTAAATTTGTCTTAGTGAGCTATCACTGATTTTGATGACAAAATATTTTTTCTAATAAAATTGGATGCTTTTGATTAATCCACTATCCGTTTCTCATGCAAATCTTTTTTGCTTAGATGCTGAGTATAGAGTGATTAGATTTGTGTACTGTTGATGGTTCTGTTATCGCATGTTCTTTGTGACTGAAGTCAGCTTCTGTGGCAATTTGCAGTCTGTTTTTAGTCATGCTCTGATAATCACATGAAGAATTTTTGTATTTTTATTCTTTTTAGAATAGGTATTGATACTCTCCTTATCATAGATGAGGTGGGAGCACTGGTGTTTGACCCTGGCCACTCCTCCTTGAGGGTGGGCTATGCTGGGGAGGACTCACCCAAGTTCGACATACCATCATGGGTAGCTGTTCTGGAGGATCAAGAGACCAATGAGAAGAAGCATTTCATCGACACTGTTGCTCTTCATGTTCCCCGCAAAGGTAAGTTGTATCGGGGGAGGCGGTGGTCTAGTGGCTAGCGGTCGGGCATAGCAGCTCAGGGTCCCGCGTTCGAGCCTCAGCACGGGCTGGCCACTTTTCTACGTTACTACCGCTGAGTGGCCTAAGATCACCCACATGCTGCCATAACACCATCCTCGCCGGGACTGCAACGTTATATGCGCGAGGAGCTTTCGCTGGCAGCATGAGCCTATCAAGAAGAAGAAACAAGGCGTCACTTAAAAAATGTAACCCGCGCTACTAACGGGCAGAAGCCAACTATCTAAGGTCTTCTTGAAGCCTACCGGCGCCATGGGTAAAAAGATAAAAAAAATTTTAATAAATTTTTTTTTTTAAATCTGTGAATGTTGATGTTTTACATAAAATGTCATTATTAGCATCAACATTTGGAAGACAGGTTTCATGTCAACATAAATCAGCCTTTGTCATTCTGTGACAGCTCACCCTATTGCACTATAATGTACAACTTGCCCTCTAGTGTGTTTATCTCTCTCTAGTATCTCATTCCATGTTTTTCAGTGTCTTTTGCAGTACTTAACCCATCTTACACTGTGAGTCTCATCTCATCTCTAGTCTCACCAATGCCACATTAGTCACTGTCAATTAGAAGACTGTGAATGCCACCCTAACCTTTAAGAAAGACAACACAAATATGCCCAAGAACTATAGGCTCATTAACTGGACACCTGTTGTTGGCAAAATGTTCTTAAGCATTATTAGAGACAAAATTGTTAGTTATCTTGAATTATTCTGATCAGGGATTCATAGCACAGCTTTAGATATAAAAGTTCATTTTCATCAAATCTGTTAACATTTTATAATGACTTCTTCTCTACCTTAGATATCACCAGATCGTTAGATATTGTATATCTTACTTTTCAAAAAGCTTCCTCATAGTTCAAAGTTCTACATAGTAACTTAATGTTTAAAATCCAGCAATGTAGGATGGAAGGTAATGTGTATTATTGGATCAAAAACTGGCTAGGCAATAGAAAACAAAAGAGTCATTATCAATGGATCTACCTCGGTTTGGTCACCAGTCACTAGTGGTGTCCCACAGGGATCTTTTCTCAGCCCTGTGATATTCATATACATAAATGTCATCGATGATGGACATAACAACTTCAATGCCTCATGATTTGACCTAATTGCACATATTTGGTGGTGGTTTTTGTGAACACATGAAATTGCCTAAGCTTGCAGTATAGAATTGTGTGACAACATATAATTTTGCAGGTTGTGAGGTGGTGAACTACATGAAGGAGGGGATGATAGAAGACTGGGACACCTTTGAGAAGGTCCTGGACTACTCCTACGAGAGGTGTATCAAGAGTGAGGCCCAGTTCCACCCTGTCCTCTTTTCTGAAGCCACTGTATGTACATAATTGGTGATGCAGATTATATTAGTCTCCCACCATATATGATATATCTAGATATTTTAAAAGTGCATTCCTGTAAAATCCTTTGAAATTAACATGGCTTTATATTTCATTTCTCAAATTTAATCTACACAGATGTTCTTTCCTTGAAATTCCCTCAAGAGGCTAGCCAAGACAAAAACGTCTCTATACACTTACTCGTGCACACTCCATCCCTCTCAATCACCTCACCCTCCTCTCTCCAGGTATTCAAACACTGTCTTCACATTTTATAGTAGGTTTCCTTCGCACACGTTTGTAATATGTTGCACTCTTTCAATTATGATTATGCTGTACAGCGTACACCTTTCCTGGTCCCCCCATGTCTATATTTCTCCTACTGTCCTCTTTACAGGATCTGGTGACAAGCTGGATTTTTTTTATATACTTAATTTATTTTTCCCTTAGCCAGTACCCTTTTAATGTAAAAAAAATAATAATACTTAGTAAACTAATTTTTTGATAATACCCACATTTCGTTTTGTCTGTTTTGTACAGTGGGTTTATAGCCACTTTGGTCCAATATCCAGGTACATCCCTATACCTCTAAACCAATTTACATACTAAGTACATCCAATCAAGTACAAAGTCTCCTCCACATTTCAGAATTTCAGTTTTAATTGTTATCTATATATACTTGATGGTTTTCTACATTTTTTTTTTTTTTTTTTTTTTTTTTTTTCTTCTTCTTCTTCTTCTTCTTCTTCTTCTTCTTCTTCTTCTTCTTCTTCTTCAATGTCACTTTGTTCATATAACCTTTTACCATCCTCTCATACATGTGTTTTTAATTTATAGTAATTGTTATCCTATGATTTTGACTACTTTTTATGTATACATTGTCCTAAAACGGTACAATTATTTTCAGTGGAATGTCCGTGGAAAAAGAGAGCGGCTCTGTGAGCTGGTATTTGAAAAGTATCAGGTAAGTCTTGTTTGTGTATTCCAGTCTTGCAAATTTCTGTCTGAGCCATTCAGCCAACCATGGACCAGCTATTATTTGTGGCTCAGCAGATGTTGGTGACCCGTGCTGTGATTTAAAGTTTTTATTCTTGATTAGGTCCCTGTCATGTTTGGTGTTTATGATCATTGCATAATCATCTCTTATGAGCCCATGATATCTGGTCATTACCTTCCAGTTAGTCAGAAAATACTCCACTTTATTGTGGTTAGATTCATGATCTTTTAATTGATTTAGCGTTTTAATTAATTGTAGCCAGTATCACAAACTTTGTCTCTGCTTGGTCAGGTGCCAGCCTTCTTCCTGGTCAAGTCTGCTGTTCTTGCTGCTTTTGCCAATGGCCGGTCGACAGGTTTGGTGTTAGACTCAGGCGCCACACATACCTCAGCCATCCCAGTCCATGATGGTTATGTCCTCCAGCATGCCATTGTTAAGTCTCCACTTGGGGGAGACTTTCTCCTGAACCAGGTGAGTGTTATGAGTACTAAGTAGTATTGACAACCATTCTGGCAATGCACCATTTGCATTTGACTAAGTTTAGTTTTGGATTTGATAATGTAACAACATTTCTACTTAATGTCCCAAATAAAGTTGATCAGCAAACTTTGTTATTCATGCATTTTATCTGTTTATTCTCATACCCCTTCTGTGGAATTTCCCTTGTGATTGGTCTTGAAAGAAGTCTCCATTTGATCTTGTCTATAAACATCATCTTTACATACTCCAATCCTCTCAGTCATCTGCCTTTACTCTCCTTTTCAAGTATTATAACTGTCCTTTTATTATTTTATCACATTTTCCCTTATACAACGTAAGAAGGTTATTGTTAATTTTTTTTTTTTTTAATGGTGCCACATGACTTAAGCGAAAAAAAATAAAGCTCTTTCATGTCTATTTTCAGGCCAATAATTTCCTTAAGGAGTCAGGAGTGGATGTGGTTCCTTCATACATGGTGGCAGACAAGCAGCCCGTCAAGGAGGGTGACCGAGCCAAATGGACCAAAAAGAACAACCTTCCAGAGGTAACACCTTCCTGGCACAACTACATGAAGCGTGAGGTGGTGCGGGACTTCCAGCAGACTTTGTTGCACTGCTCGGAGGCACCTTATGATGAGGACACCATCATGAGCATCCCTACTGAGCCTTATGAATTTCCCTCAGGCTACAACAATGTAAGGACTTATTACTTGTTTTGAATTTCTCTTGTTTTCTTCTTAAATGAAGTTCAGCATTACTAATCAACAAAAGGTCACAGTGCCTCCTTTATTACAATTTTTAATCAATTGTCTTGAGACAAGCACATTATTTATGTGAGGAATACACACATACACACACCCTGCAAGAAGACATAGTGAGTTAAATATTTTGGCTGGTAATATCTGGTGACGTTTTTGAGGTTCCCTTAAAAGAATGTGGCAGCTTAGAATAGCAGCATTTTAGACATAAGACCTGATGCAGAGAGTAACTATAGAGAGATTAGTTTGCATAGTGTACCAGAAAAAATGTATGAGCGAGTCAGCGGAGAGATTTACACCTATCTAAGGATTCAGATTCCAATTATCTCGACTGAACCATCATTCCAAGGGGCTACCTAATTTAATTTGAATTATATAAAATCAATTTTCAAATTGAATTAGTGCTTATGTAGAATATAAATGGATCATTCAATGAACCCCATATCTGCCGGATAGTGCAAAGAGTTTAGGTGGACAAAGCTCTTGTAATCCCATGATTGAAATAATAATAATGTCGGCAATCACACCTTCTCACAGGAGTATGGTCTGGAGCGCTACAGGATCACTGAGAGCCTCTTTGACCCCAGCTACATCAAGGGTGTTGGCTCCACCATGCTGGGAATGTCTCATGTCGTCTCTACCAGCATTGGCCTGTGTGACATTGACCTACGGCCAAGTCTATACTCCAGTGTAATAGTGACTGGCGGTAACTCACTCCTGAACGGGTATGTTGATCGCCTCAACCGTGACCTCTCTAGCCGCACTCCACCCAACATGAGGTTCAAGCTGATCTCCTCCGCTGGTACCACAGAGAGGCGGTTTGGGTCATGGATTGGAGGCTCCATTCTGGCCTCCTTGGGATCGTTCCAACAGATGTGGATAAGTAAACAGGAATATGATGAATCAGGTAAGTCACAGGTGGAAAGGAAATGTCCGTAGAACTGGTTCTTTTGTGCAATGTGTGGCAGGCTAAATTTACTAGTAAGTGTGTCTCATGGTCTGTGTTTATTAGTAAATGCTGTATCACAAACTTGAATGACTGAATTTATAAAAGTTGAAGGAAGTGGAATATGGTTTTAACAATCATGATTGGAGGAGTCTTGTATGTAGTTAAGTAATTTGAGATTAAAATTGACATCTAAGGATTCAACTCTCAACATACTGCAAGAATGGATAAAAATTTGCTATTCATAAAAATTACAATCGGTAGCTTATGTTAGTATTAATAAGCTGTCATCAATCAGTGTTGCTATGTAGGAATCACTGTTCATTTTTCAAACAGACACATTCATTCATTCCCTTTTAATCATAATCAGGAAATTAGGATATTTTAAAAGTCATAATTAATGTGTGTGCATATGTATGTATGTATATGTATGTGTGTGTGTGTGTGTGTTTTATCATTTGATCAAAGTTCAGTGTGTATTTTATATATAAAGCTACTATTAGCTAAACTTTATTGGTTTATTTTTCCTCCTTTGTAGATCTGGTTGTAAATAGTTGAGTTTCAACAATGTTGATTTAATGGTGAGAAGAGGTAATAGTTGAGTCACCTGTGTCTCATGTAACATATTTTGTTTAGTGATGGGTAGGCAATATGAGAGGCAGTGGCCTAGTGGCTAGCATGCGGGTAGACCAGCTCAGAGTCCGGAGTTTGAGTCCCGCGATGAGCTGGCCACTTTTCTTTGGAAAAACTGCCGAGTGGCCAAAGATCACCCACATGCTATCAACACTATCCTCAACTGGGACTACAACATGAAGATGCAATGAGGAGCTTCAGCGGGCAGCATGAGCCTCTCAACAAGAAATGAGGCGCCACTTAAAATATATAAGCTGTGCTACTAATAGGTGGAGGCCAACCATTCAAAAGCCTCCATCTAGCCTACTGGCGCCATAGGTTCAAGACAAACAAAAGAAAATGTCATTTATATAAAAGTTGACTAGTGATGAGATTAAGGTCAACCTTGTGGGTGGCAGGATAGTGAGATTGGTGATAGGACAGGACAGGAGTTTGAGTGATATTAAGGTGCTGCATCAATTATGGAGGAGAGCAAATAGTTGAAAAAATGTTCAAAGATCATAACATTTCCTGGCATTAAAGGTGCAATGTGTTCCCAGATTGTTGCAAAAAATTTACCTTATGTCTTACAAGCTGAAAGTTTCACAGACATATCTAAGTGTAGGGAAAGCATTTCAGAATCAGGCAATAGTAAGTTTCTCTACTCAAGTTAATTGACACCAGGAATAGGTTAGGGTAAACCAAATTTATGGTGAAATTGCCTGTTTACCATAAGATTATATTTTTCTTCTCTTTTCAGATTACTTTAATAAGCAGAAATATAAAATTGCATTAAAATTGAAGTTGTAGTATATTAAAAGCGTTTCATAAAAGAAAGGAATATGTAATGAACAAGAGAGGGAGAGAATGTGTAATTACTTTACTTTTTTAAAACCAAGAAACCCATAGGTAATGATCATTGAGAGGAGAGAAATATAGGAATGTTAGAAATACAATCCCCCCTGACTCACCAAACAAAATATGAAGGTTACCCATCCAGCTATAAGTGATCACTGATGCTAGAAGAAAAGTTGGTTGGCCATTGTTTGTTGTAACACTAATTATATGTGTTTGGTGGGGGTGGGGGAAGAGAAAATCATTGCATAGCTGGGGCACTCCCAAGATTATTATGTCCACCTCACAGATGAAAGTGATGATGACGAGTATAGTGCTCCCTCCAATTTTGTGGGTTCCAAATTTGTGACCGAGACCAAGTTCCATCTCTGCAAGCCCAGGTGCAGTAAAATGGTCATTTAAATTAATTTTCTTATGGAAAATGTTTGTTTTTTCTGTATTTTTCTTTATTGTAGGATGTATAATTGCATGCATTTGCATTCAAACAAGGGCAAAAATATGACTAAAATCACAATAAGGTTAATGATTCCAATTTTGCGATTTCGAATTCTGCAGCTTGCAATGTCGACCAATTTCACGCAAAATTGGAAGGAGCACTGTATACTCATCCTTGTCACTGGTATTTTGAAACACCATGTCTAATTTTGGTTTTCCATCATCCAATGACAATTTATGAGTCCCTTAATAGAGGAGTATCAAGACACCCGAAATTAAATTTTTCTTATACACTGTTGAGGAGCAGTGCTAATTGTTACTGCCAAGTGTTAAAAAAAAAAAGAGAAAGGTAATAGAGATGGACTTGAGGAAGGACAAAGGATAAAGGTAAGAGTCCTTAGCCTTAGTAGCCCGGGCCACAAACAAAAGTAGGTAAGATGAAGTGGGACAGGAAGAAGGTGCGAGTGGCAGTGATGGGAGTCATGAGACACCCTTGGGAATTATTTTATCGCCCTTTTAAATGAGTGATTATATCATATTGGTATTACGTCTAGAATAGAAAGGATGTAAGAGGAAATAAAGAATCCTGGTGTAAGGGTGCGTGCACAAAGAACGCTGGTGATGGTGGTTTCTCAAATATTTTACTGATAAGTTGCTCAATGTCCATCTTGCCAGACGTAAATTTGCGCAAGTTCAGTAGGCAAGAATGGTCAAGTGGAATCAGGAAAGCTGGTAGAAGCAGGTTGCCCGCACCGACAAGCTGGAGCCTACTCCCTCTGTGCACGCTTCACTTGTTAGCATGTATTTTTGGCGTTGGTTGTCCGCGTGAGAAAACCTGCGATCTTTGTGCACGTTCCCTTCAAATAACACATAATTATGTGTTATTTGAGAGGAAGAAATTACAGGAAGTATAGGATTCCAGAGTCGTAAAACAAAATATGATTGCAGTTTAATGTTAACAAGTGTAGCATCATGAGAGTAGGTAAAGGTAGACTACACGTTAAATGACACTACCTTAGGAAGGTCATATATATATATATATATATATATATATATATATATATATATATATATATATATATATATATATATATATTTAGTGTGAGGGACTTAGGAGGAGTTCAAGTAAGCAGTGACTTGCGCCCCAGGGAACAGTGTAATATAGCTAGAAATAGGGCCAACAAGATACTGGGATTTATTAGTGTGTGACAAATAGGAATTCTGAGGTTGTATTTAGCGCTAGTTAGACCCCACCTAGATTATGCAGCTCAATTTTGGTCCCCTTATTATAGAAAGGATATAGGCTCCTTGGAGGCAGTCCAGAGAAGAATGACCAAGATGATTCTGAGGCTAAGAATTTTACAAAGATAAGTTAAAACATCTTAATCTCCACTCCCTAAAGGAGGGTAAGAAGGGATATGATTGAGGTTTTCAAATGGGTAAAAGGAATTAATAAGGGAAACATTGATCAGGTTTTAGAAATTAGTAGTCAGGATAGGACACGTGGAAATGAGTACAAGCTAGAAAAACGTAAGATTCAGGACAGACGTACATTGGTAGATTGGTTCACTAACAGAGTGGTGAACGATTGAAATAGGCTGGGTAGACACGTAGTAATTGCTGAGTCAATAGGTAGCTTTAAAAGACGGCGGGATCAGAGTATGGATAGGGATGACAGGTGGGATGGCTAAAATTGGATTATTCCTAGGGATTGGAAACAGAAACTGCCTCGTGTAGGTCATCAACTGGCCTCTTGCAGTCTTCTCAATTCTTATGTTCTTAAGAGTGGAAGGGAGAGTGAATCTACTATTGACTGTATATTGATGAATCAGAAAGCTAAAGAACGAGTGGATACATGAGAGGAAAATTAAAGTAACGAGCAACCATAGCATCATGGTGATGAAGTATTAATGTATGAAAGTAAAAATGAATGTGAATGAAGAGAGGAATGGAGGATGAGAAAGGCAGACTGGGATAGATTTAGAGAATTGATAGAAAAAGAGGATTAGAAGATAAAAGATAATGGATTGAGTACAGAGAGAGGTATGGATGAGTTGATTGAAAGGCTAGTAAGGAATGAGTGACTCCAACCCAAGTCCAGGTCCAGGTTGAAGGTGTGTGAAGTAATCAACGTGCAGACGTTAGACAGTAGACAGACAGACGGACGCAGCAGCTGTGGCGGTAGTAGTGTTGCAACAGCTCACCGGTATCCACTTCAAGTATACCTTACACTATGTCTCAAGAAGTAAGTAGTGTTGGATTGATTAGTTAATACTCGTGTGCATGACAGTAGTGTATCACAAACATGGTATCAAAGCAGATCGTCCAAGCGTGACACAGGTGAGGTGTACAGACAGGATACACAGGTGAGGGATCAGCTGTTTAGGCACCACTGCTTTCCGCGACACTCCTAGCACATGCTGGCTGATACTTTACATTACGTAGATGTACAGATAGGACTATCATACTTTTAAATTCATTAAACATTTGTTTGGTAAATCTGCATAACTACTGCTTGTCCCCTGTCTTCTTCCTATAACCAACAAGCTTGGGGACATTTTTGGAAAGCGGGGTTTTAGGATGGGTGAAGCAAATACAGGCCATATATAGCAAACTGGAAAAAAAATCTAAGGTGAAAAACCTTATTTTGGGGAGAAAAAAAAAGTTAAATTGGCCATGTAACCGAACCAGAGGTAAATCTGCATAACTACTGCTCGGATGATATTGATATAAATATGAAGTCCTACATATTATACATAAAATAATAAACACATTTGTGAAGGTTTCAGGCAGTGCTTGTTATTATAATCAAATATAGTCCATATATGGCAATCCGGAAAAAAAATTTAGGTTGAAATGCGTAACTTTTGAGTAATAAAATTTAAAAAGCTTATATAGCCGAACCGAACCATACCTAACCAAGCCTAACATAACCTAATCTAACCATAGCCTAACGTAACCTAACATCACATAACCATAACCTATCATAACATAACTTGAAAGATGCTTTACTAGGTAAACAATGGTGAGCACCACCTGAAACCTTCACAGATGTGTTGAGTACACTTTATATAGTATAGTATGTATGACTTCATATTTATATTGATATCGTGCGAGTAGTAGTTATGCAGAAATACCGAACCAGATACTCCCAACGACACAACCCTAACCAAACCTAAACTAAACTCACCGAAACTGAATTCACATATTAACCTCTTAAATGGGGTGGGGAGGCAAGCCTCCCCAAATCCCTACCATCCTAACCTAACCTAAACTGAACTCACGTAATAACTTCTTAACTGGTAAGACAAGCCTCCCCAACCTCTCCCCCCCAACCTAACCTAACCTAAACAGAACTCTTGTAATAACATCTTAGCTTGGGGAGCAAGCCCACCCAGACCTCCCATCCTATTAACTGGTGGGGGTTGAATGGCTCACACAATACAGAGGTTATGCAAGGTTTTTACTCATATATTCCGTTATCAGAATTAAAGAATAATGTAGAAAACTTAAAAATAAGAGCATTATATTAGTATATACACTTATCTAGTAGAGTTTTGGGGGAGTGAAGAGAATCTTGGCTGGTGGGGCAGTGAAGGCAGTCTCTTCGGTTGTTTTGGGAAATATGCAACGATCTATTTCACTAAATTCACCCTTATACTCTGCTAGAAGGGCTGGACAAGCATTGTGAATATTCAATGACCTCCAAAACAAGTGAACATAAAGTAAGGGCATAAAATAACACACTACAAAAAATTTGTGACGGGGTGACGAACCTGACAAATCTTCTGACAATTTGTTGTTTTTGTCATAATCATGGTCCCAGAAGTGCCATTTAAGAATACCGCTTTGGAATGTGTGGGGAGTGTCGGTACAGAAGTTTTGTTTAGGAATACGGCCCTTAGAGCCATTAATTGTAACTATGTTGCCTATTGCTTAGCCAAAACCTAATCCAGCAAAGAACCTTCCCATCAATTCCATTTGCTCTAAACTTACTCAAGAGTCTCTCATGTGGTACCTTGTTAATGCCTGACAATACAATACAATGCATGAAACTAACACTTAAATGAATCTACATAGAAACAATGAAGGCAGTCATTATGAGTACATAGCTCATTTAGCAAAATGTTTTCTTATCTTGTATGTATTGTTATAACAGATTACAATACATGTACTTAAAAAATCAGAGGAGAAATGCCCTCATCTTAAAAGTTTGTCACAACATGCAATGATGGCGAGTTGCTGCTGAAACACGTTTACATGGTAGGGTCATTTTAACGTATATGGGCTATCGAACTACTGGAGTTGGGGATACCACAAGAAGATATATTCTTATTACCCCCACTATCTATGATTAGGTGAGCATTGCATAAGATCATTAGGTCACACTTAAATGCATGAATAGCTGAAGAATAAGAAAATTAATGGTAGTCAGATGAGCAGCTATTGTACATTACACTTGACATCTTTTTTACATGGATATTTGTATTTCAGAGTGGATTCCCCGCCATGGTAAATGACAGGCTCCTGCGTGCTGCAAGGGGCGAGGTTGTGGACCAAGTGCCTGTGTGGGTCATGAGGCAAGCTGGCCGGTACCTCCCAGGTAAGTCAGGGACTATAGACTTGAAAACTTCTTCAATAAAGTTTCATGTGATTAATTCAAGTCAGAGATTTCTGTGTTAGATGTTTGTTGCCAGTGAAGTTCAATGGCTTGTGTCCTGATTTGGCATCAAGCTGGCCACTTACCGTCTTGTTACATGCTAGTCTAATGAATGGTTGTGTAGCTTGTGTGACTGGCACTTATAGAAAATGAAAACCGTCAATGTAGGAAGTGTTCTTTTATTATAAGCTAAAATACAGGATCTGGATAGGTGGGGCTAGACAAAGGTCTTATTTTTCCTTGTGCAAGGGAGGTCATAACTGCTTAATTACTTTCTTGTCTATTGAAATACCTTCAACCTCAGCAAATGATCAGTTGCAGCCATGTGGATTTTCATAACTGGTTATGCTCCTTAAGAATGCATTAATTCTGAATATATTTTAAAAAGCCCTAATAGTGTGCTGCTGGGACGTTGCATGTTCTTAATTTTCCCTGTCTCCTCTTTCTTATCACCATAAAGATTAAATAATAACCTCAAACTAGTTAGTTCTGCTAGGTTTAACAAGAGAGTGCTAGCCCATCACCAAGAAGCTGCCATGAGCCAGGATCAAACTCACAACTATGAGCTGAGCATTGTATAACTGAGCCACCCAGCCCCCATCACTATAAAAAGAGAATGGAAATATATTGTGAAAGAGAAAGTGGTGCCACAAAGAAATCCGTTTTTCTTTCCTATTGATTTCCTATTATTTATGATGACCAGAACTGGAAACTGCCTCTGCTTCCTTAAGAAATTAACATTATGGAAGATTAGAACAATAATTTCAATAGACTGGGTTGACTCGCATCAATATATATTATGTGTATTGATTACGTGTATAATGGCTCAGACTGGTGGGGGGCTGCAGCTGTTAGCTGTCAGGGTACTGGTGAAATGCTCTGTTCCGATGTAAATGAGAATCGAATCTCCTGAACAACAGTTACAGTATGAGCCCTACTGTTCTGTGCCTACTTCACTAGTTCCCACTTGATATGAGCATATGATTCTGTGCCAGCACTAGCAGTCAATAGGTAGCTTTAAGAGACGGTTGGATCAGAGTATGGATAGGGATGATAGGTGGGATGGCTAAATATTGGATTATTCCAAGGGTGGGGGACAAGGAGCTGCCTCATGTAGGTCATTTAACTGGCCTCTTGCAGTCTCCCCATTTCTTATGTTCTTATGTGAACAAGTGTCCAGTGAACATATGTCAAGCACATTAAGCCGTGTGATATGTGCATCGTCAGGTAAGGAAGATAAAACAACTGACCCTGAGGCATGATTGACATTGTAAAATTATAGTCAATTATGATTAAGCTGTCAGTGGAATATTCATTGTCTTGGAGTGCCTCAATTTTGGAGCCAAGAACTAAAAAAAAATTTAGATAGCAGACATGAATTTTATAAATATTATTGTGAATCCACCCTTTCCAGAGTTCCGGGAAGTACGAGCCAAACATGATTTCTTCACTATGTGTCAGACACCATCACTGTCATGCCAAGTGACTCTCCAACCCCTGGATCGATTTCCTCTGGATGCTGCCATCATATTTTCTGACATCCTGGTGATTCCTCAAGCCTTGGGAATGGAAGTAGAAATGAGGCCTGGTGAGGTAAGGATGGCTCAGGCTGTTATTCGTTTTGTTAATGAGAAATTATGTAAACATAGCCATCCCAACACTGCTAAAGTAAAAAGGAGATCAAAAAATATTCTTAAACCATTCATATTAATATAAATTTTGTTTTTTGTAGAATTTATTGTTAACCAATTGTCAATCAATACACATGCTCATTAGAAACAACTTGTTTCTTTGTTGTTATTTCAATGTCTGAATCATTATCATGCCACTTATTCAGCTTCCAATACTCGCACATCATTTTATTTTAGACCTGCAGTAGAATGCCACTTCCATGATGTTACCTTACTGGGATTCATGCCAAGCCGAAGATCATTCAGTCAAAACAAACGGAGGCTAAAGCTTCCCCTCAAATCACTATTTTTATCTATATATACACTTGTATGTACTTCACAAATGTTTAACATTCTCTCTCTCTCTCTCTCTCTCTCTCTCCTCTCTCCTCTCTCCTCTCTCTCTCTCTCTCTCTCTCCTCTCTCTCTCTCTCCTCTCTCTCTCTCTCCTCTCTCTCTCCTCTCTCTCTCTCTCTCTCTCTCTCTCTCTCTCTCTCATACACACATGCTACAAGTCTTGCAACCACATAATATGATAGATATTTGTACTCCTCCATATTGCTTCTATTTCCACGTGCATCATTCTTTCATTTATCAAGGTTTTCACTTTTTTTTTTCATTATAGGCAAGTCATGTCACAATAGGCTGTTCTAAAACCGTTTTAAAGTTTAGTATTACCAATCATCACTCTTTTGATAGACTCCATATGTCAGCCTTGTTCACCCAATGGCAGCTTCCCAGGCTGTTTGGTTTCTAGCATCCTCCCTGCACAAAGCCAGATCTCAGATGTCTTTTTGAACCACTTAATTCCAAGTTTAGGAAGTTCAAGTTAATTTGTTAGCGTTATCAAAGGGAGGAATGTATCCTTGGAGGTAAAGAAGGATTTAAGGAATATGTAGTATTCTGCAGCTAACATTGATCAGTGGCTTGGACATGGAATAAGCGGCAGCAATCAAGAGTGTGTGCTGTGGAAATTTGTAACCTTCTTAATTCCAGAGTTACAGTAAGATTACATACCTGTATTACCTTGTATGTTTAGGACTCATCCCGAATTATTTTAATTCCTTCCCCTCCAGGGTCCAGTTTTCCCGTCTCCTCTGCAAGGACCAGATGACCTTTCAAGACTGGCTCCACCTGGAGATGCTTGCACTAAGCTCCAGTATGTGTTTGATGCTCTCACACTGACTCGTAAGGAATTGAAAGGAAAGGCAACACTCATAGGCTTCAGTGGTGCTCCAGTAAGTATCATATTTATTATCATTACTGGAGTAGAATCCTTAAATTGCCTGCTTTACTTTGAGGGAGGTATTTAAATATTTTGTTGTTGTACCACTGCAAGAAAGTGTATTGTGCTTCTGCTTATTTCTTGTTTTTGCTCACATTTATCTCAAGGTTTAAGGTTTTTATTTAAGGTAGGATGAATACACTCATAGGAGTTAGAACAGGTACATCATGTATGGCTTTTAATGGAATATAAGCTGGGTATACAAATGTATGGATATTTGAAAATTTTATGATACATTGCAACCACTAGATGCTATTAGGGTTTTTGTATACATCAATCTATATACGTGGCATATCCCCCTTAAAGAGGCTAACCAAAATAATACACCTTTATGACTCGGGAAAAATTAAACCTCTCCTCCCCCTCTACACTTTTTACTATGATAAAAAGAAACTACATATAAAGAAATGACTCCCAAGCCCCATCCATCCTCCCTTATTAGTAGGACATGATAGTATTATGTTGGTAGTATTCTTCGGGTCTTTCTACTGATGTACAACCAGGCTGAGTCTCCATACAACTGCAAATTGCTGAATATGTGAAAAATTTATCCATATACAAAAAATTAATACTTATGAAAGTGCTAAATTTCCTGGTGTGTTGTAGTACCTTGCAAGCATGATACTTCCCAATTCTTGTCATTCTAATGGGGAACAAAACTCCATGATCTTGTATTTCAAGACCACCTTACAAAGGCATACATTCATCTTGTTAAATTTTATTAATTTTACCAAGTTACTTGGGCCTATTTTTATGGACATCTTACTGTTTTAATTAATTAATGATAATAATGTGGAGGAAAGGGAAGTTGAGTGATAAGAGTTCATAAGAATGAGAAACTTAGAAACATGATATCTGGTATGACTTCCCTCATGAGAGCTCAGCTCAACATTTGCCATTAGTTGATAGTTATCACTATGTCTGTCACACTCGGTTAACTGAACTTAGAAAGCATCATTGAAACTGATTCAAGAATGTCAGTATAACTCAAAAATGTTCTTAAATGCACTTGTTGCCTTCCTATTTAAGAAAATGTAATTACATGATTTATATAGCAATATCATGGTGTTTTAGGTAGCAGAGGGTAACAAATTGAATATATTCTTATATTTCAGTGGACAATAATGGCTTACATGATTGAAGGCAAAGGTTCCAAGACCATGAGTAATGCCAAGAGATGGTTGTACAGGCACAGTGAAGCTAGCCACAAGCTCCTCAAGATCATCACAGAAGCAACTGTTCACTACCTTGTGGGTCAAGTCAAAGCTGGAGCTCAGGTATTTATTTATTTATTTTTATTAGAACATCTATATCTATCTATCTATATTTCCAGGCTGACATCTCCCAAAAGGGGAGTAGCCGAGCATGGCATGGTATGGTTTTACCAACCAGAACATGACCACTGCACCCCTGTCATGACCCCAGCCAGACCTGTTCCAGAGCAGGGAGTGCTGAGAATCTCTTGAGTTCTGACAGGCCATCTTTGCAACTTTAACCTTGACACTTATAATGCTAGGACACTAGCTAGTGAAGGTAGTCAAGAAAGGAGACATCAAAGACTAAAGTAACTATCCATTAAATTAATTGTTTGTAGTATACAAGCTTTTTACAAAAGTGCTCGCAAATAGGATTAGTGCAACACTGGACTCAAACCAACCAAAAGAGCAAGCAGGTTTCTGAAGTGGTTATTCAACAACTGAACGCATACATGTCATTAATCAAGTCATTGAAAAATATGCAAAATGCACTGTGTTGTGTGTGTATTTACCTAGTAGTATACAGGGCCCCAAGCTACACTTGTGTGTCCATATCCATATCTATATTTGTCCAGTTTTTCCTTCAGTTGTTGTACATTCTTTGCCATTATCACTTCTTCCTTCAGTCCATTCCAGGTATCTATACTTCTTTGGGGAAAACTGTACTTTTTTGTACCATTCAAGCAAATTCCTTTTTGCAATTTTTCTTGTCTCTTCAAATTTCTAGCCTCTCCTTTTCTTCTTAAATATAATGTCTTTTCTATCGGTTTCTTCCAGGTTGTTCATCAATTTATTCATTGTAATCAAGTCACCTCTTTCTTGTATTTGTGTGTTTGTATTATTAAAGTGCTAAAAATGATGCTGTAAGTTGTTCTGAATGTCGAAGAAAAATATTTATTAAGGTATAACGAGATATTTGAATATGATGACAAGATTTTTCCTTTGGTTTGAATTTTTTTTTTTTTTTTTTTTTTTTTTTTTTTTTTTTTTTTTTTTTTCTTTCTTTCTTTCTTTCTTTCTTTCTTTCTATCCTGCATTTGCAGAATAAAGGCTGGTTGTAAAATAATGTTATATTTGAATTTTTAGGGTTGCTCAATGTGGGCAGAAAATGATGTTTACTTTGATTAGGTTTTGGTAATATGGTTATGTATTTAACTTTATTAGCTCTGGGATGGGGCTGCAAGAATACTATCTGTGCGGGTCGTAAAAGGCAGGCACAAGGGACGGAGCGAGGGGTCTGATAACCCCTTCTTTTATATTCTCTCCTACGAAAAGGCAGGACATAAAGGGGGAGAGAAGATTCAAGCCTCCACACCTCTCATTTAAGGGTTTTTAAGCTGGGTATGCAGATTATTAGATTTTACTTTATATTAACAGCCATTCCTCTTACTATTTTGATCACCTGACTTCTCAAGAAAAAAATTCCAGTTAAGTAAGGTTTGTGGGCATGGTGACTGATAGATGCACTTTTCAGGTGTTGCAAGTATTTGAGTCTCACGCTGAACACCTGGGGCCACACCTGTTCAGGGAATTTTCCTTGCCTTACCTGAAGCAGATTTGTGACCAAGTGAAGGAGCAAGTGCAGAGCCTGGGCCTCCAAGACATTCCCATGGTGAGTGATGTGCTTCGGTTCATACAAATTTCTTGTTGTAAGTCTTATGCAGTAATCTTTGGTTTAACTCATGGTGAGTTCCAATCAGCTGATGCTTCATGTTTGTTTCCACATCATACTCCACCATTTTGCACTAACAATAAATCACTGTAGTTTATGATTTCATGGCCATACATCAATGAATTGTAAACAAGGCTGCTTCTCAGAATGCACCTGTCGACTCCCTGGCTATGAGATGTATGGAAAACTCAACCAATATTGACTCATGCAGTTAGCAACAATATGGAAAACTTTTAATTAATATAGATCTACAACATTAATAATATAAACACTTCATGGCATCTTAACTTGCACAAGGAATATAAACAAAAGAAAATGTTAATAGATCATACTTATTGGTGAATTAAAGGGGGTTGAATAATCTCCCCGAACTAGGTGGCTATAGTATAGTAAAGAAAAATTATTATTCACTGTTGCTGAAGGAACTATAAGATAGGTGAGAGAAGTTGAAGGGAAAGAGACAAAAGATGGGTGGTGAAGAGAGGATAATAGCAGTGGAAGAGGTAATTGCATTAGATGAAGGAACTAAAAGAGTGAGAGGTATGAGTTGAGGAAGAAGGATGGAATGTAGTTGGAAAGGTAGTCTGAGGTGTTGTGGAAATGCGCTGAGAGAGGAACCTGTTGCAAGCCTCTGAGATGGGCTTCTTTGAGTGTTAGGCCATGTTTAAAGTGGAGGGCAGCAACCTCCAATTCAAATTAGTAGACGGGATAGCCTCAGAAGACGACATTATGTTCATGGGTGGAGTTTCACAAATATGTTTTGTTGATGAGTAGTTTGTACGGGTATGGCCAGGTGAGGCAGAGAGGGCAACGTGCAGTGGATCTACAGTACATTGCTGGATGTCTGAATCTCCAGCAGTTTTGCCACTGATAAGGTGGAAGAATGTAAGATGTAACCTTGCCGAAGGCCCCATGGATGTATACACCGTCTGGAAGGTGGTGTACTTTGAATGTAATTCTTGCAATATTTGCTGGGTACTTGCAGCAGCCATGAAGGTTAATGGTTAAGCAGGGCACATGAACAATATCTCCAATCAGCTCTAAAAGGTCACAAGAACAGTCAGGCCAACTGACACCCACTAGGCAGACTTCATTGGGTATGAGAACAGTACCAGTATGAGTGTTCAGTTGGGTATCAGAGGACACTGGGAAAGGTTTCCCATCAAGAGTGAGCATTGCTTCAGCTTGGAATTCTGTGTCAATGATGACTAGTCGAGATCTGTCAGGTCATGTGTGGAAGGTTACCTATAACACCTGTCTTTGGATGTATTTTTGAAATTGGAAAGTGTTTTCACAGTAGGGAGCATGAGCAGGGATATGGAAGTATTTGTTCCATTGGCGACGACCAAAGAGGATGGATAAAGGAAGGTGACTAGTGGCAGTGGATAGGCGAAGGTGAGAGGAGGAGAGGGACACTCTCGGTTAGAGAAGAGGGAGAGGTCAGAGATTTTAAGTTTTGGTTGTAAGGTGGTTATAATAGTAGGAGAGGTTGGTGTTAGGGAAGTGGGTACAAGAGATGAAAGGCACAATGGAGTTGATAGGTTAGTTTTCAGAGCCAAGTTCGTAGGAGTTTCCATTTTTAAACCAGAGAAGTCTGGACAGTGAATTTTTTGAGGTATATTTCCCAGTACATCTGTTGGTTTTGGTTTTTCAAAACTGGCCTTGGTGAGCCGAATGTAAATGGGAAATATAACTGGTTTGCTCCCCATGATCCCCATGGAGAGTAAAGGTGTACTGTGCTCATGACACCCTCAGGTTATTCATGACTAACTCATAGTCAGCCTTTCATCCTCTTAGCATGGCTCTCACACTAGGAAAAGAATGGGATAGTGGGAGTTAAGAAACAAAAGACAAGAAACAAGAGGAAATAAAGCTAGAAAAAATTGATAAGGCTAAGCGAAAATTGATTGGACCAGAGACTGAAGTCTGAGGCATCACAGCATTGGGCCACAATCTCTGGTCCCAAAATCCCTCCACAACAGCATTGGGCTTGGAAACAGAGGAGAAAGCTACATTGAAGGTTGTAGAGGAGCAACCATAAGTATGGTATTTAGTGTTCAAAGGTGCAGTGACCAGTGAATTTTTGTTTGTCTAGATAATGTCGGGGAAGCGTGTCCTATATGCCATCAAATATTGTAGCTCTTCATACAATATGCAGTTTTTTTAAAAACACGATTTTGTTTTCTTGCCAACTTTTCTGTTACTTTCAGATTGTGTTCCCAAAGGGGGGTCACTATGCCCTAAAGGACTTGGCTGCCTTAAAGTATGAGGTTATTGGAATAGACTGGACAGTGGACCCAATCTTGGCCAGGGAACTTGTGGGACCAACCAAGGTTCTTCAGGGAAATCTAGATCCCTGTGCCATCTATGGTGACAAGGTTTGTACTTTAAAAGTATGCGTCTTAAATGTATGAAATTCTTAAAACAACAAATTCTGTAGTAGTGGGACCTGGCCTGGTTTTACATCAGCAGCAAGTTGGGAGAAAACTGTCACCATGTTCCCTAAGTGTCGTAAAAGGTGACTAATAGGGATGGAGCTAGGAGGCTGAAGAGCCCCTCCTCTATTGTTTTTTCCTACCAAGTGACAAGGCATAGAGGAAGAGGAAATCTCGAACTTTAGAGACACCTCGCTTTGACTATTCCCTTTAGTGGTGATAAAAGTTGGGTATATAGATAGATCGACAAAAAAGAACAAAGAATATACAAAATCAGATGAAAGTCATACTTGCTGCATTCAATTCTGTCAATATTATGTATTTACACTCAATGCTTCATTAATTGGACTTCCGTTTAACGGATTTCAGATTTAACGTACACCATCTACTACCAAAGAGCCGTCCCCATTGCCACTAACAGTACAAG
This sequence comes from Cancer borealis, assembly GCA_036785275.1. Taxonomy (NCBI): domain Eukaryota; kingdom Metazoa; phylum Arthropoda; class Malacostraca; order Decapoda; family Cancridae; genus Cancer; species Cancer borealis. The sequence goes on from JAXIVD010002642.1 coordinate 43,281, forward strand.
GCTTTAGTCGCAGATGAAGCTATGGCCATGACCCTGACCGGGTTTTGCTGGAGTGTCTGACCATTCAGACTCCTTTGATGCATCAGGGGGACCTGGTGGACCAAATGTTAGGTGCATGGCAAAGCCTAAAGAACCCCTGCATTCTGAGTGGTGTGGGAGGATCCCCTTGCCATGCTTTTAGTTCTGGGGGTGACGAAGGAACTGCAGAAGCGTCCCCTGCCCGTCAAACCAGCCATGGGATAAATTTCCAGTGGGTTCTATGTGTGGGCTCCTGGAACATCCTGAGCCTCTCAGAGGACCACCAACTGCCTCATCTATCAGATAAGCTCAGCAGGCTGAGGATGGATATTGTGGGACTTTCCAAGATGAGGAGGCCTGGCAGTGGCGAGATCAGTAGCAGAGGTTTTACTTATTAATGGTCCGGCATAAGCATTGGAGTAGCTATATGCATCTCCAGCAGACTGCAGCCATCCATTGTTGAGGTTACTCTGGTTGATGCAATTGAGGCTGAAGCACACCTTGGGCTTAAAGTCTCTTGTTGCAGTGTACACTCCTACTGAGATGTGAGAGTCAAATGATGTTCTATTCCAGTGCCTAAGCCAGGATACTCATTGTCCTGGGCAACTTCAATGCTACCACTGGCACTGAAAGGGCTGACTATGAGTTATATGTTGGTCCTCATGGCACTGGCACTGGCTTTGATACCAGTCCCCCTCATGGGATCTACCTTGACGTGGTGGGGGGACTTGTGTGTCCGTCAGGGCCGACAAGGTGATCCCGACCATAGGCTGGTGTGGGTCACCGGTGCCGCCCGCCAGGGGGATCGCCCGTCGTGGGCTGTCCTGTGTTGGCTGGAGGGTGTCTGGCCCGGTAGGCATCAGGGCCGGGGTCTTTGCTCGCCGCTGTGAGACAAACTTTCGATGCCACAAGGGCTGCCTTTTAAACCGGGTAGTCCTGTGGGGGACGAGGTGCCCCGTCCCCGGCGGCAGCGCTCGGCCCCTTTTGCCAATCCGGTAGGCGGTTTACCCGTGACCCCCGATGCCATTCTTACAATTAATATCAGTTTATGGATATCAAAAATTCACTTTGCCCCCCTCGAGTGATACCTGACCAGTCCCTCGAGGCCTCTGCTGCTGGTCGCCCCCTCCCTGACGCCTCTGCCTGCCCAATGGACCTGGCCTCGACTTCTCTGCCTGTTCCTCAGACCCCTACTACTATATCACCTACTCCCCCTACTCTCCCTTGTACTCTTGCCCCCTCCACAGCTTCTCATGCTACTCCATCCTATGCCCGACCTCCTGCGTCTTCTCTCCCTCCTGCTACCACCATCCCACCTCCCCCAAGGTTCAGTCCTCATCCTTCTCTACCACTACCACGGTGTCTATTCGCACCCCTGTAGTCTCTTCATCTCACTTGCCCTTGTTCCTCCTTCTACCGTCCCTATTTCCAGCGCCCCTTCTACTGCCCCTCTTCCCTCCCGTGTCTACCACTGTCCCGACTCTCTCTTCCTTTCCTACCATTCCTCCAGCCTCCCTCCCCGTCCCACTAATGTAGCTCGGATCTCCTTTAAGCACCACGAACTCCCTACTCATGTCTACGTTGGGGGCGTCATGCTCCCTGTCCAGCCTTATGTTCCTCCACCTCGCCAGTGCCAAAACTGTTGGCGCTTTGGACACCCGGAAAAACACTGCCGTTCCGTTCTCCGCTGCCCACACCCGCAATCAATGCCCTGCTACTACCCGGCGCTGCTGCAATTGTGGTGGCCCTCATAATGCTCTCTACCGTGGCTGCCCAGTTTATAAGTTTGAGGCTAAGATCATTGGTATTCACTTCCCTGGCGGTCTCATATTACACGAGGCACGTCAGGAACCCCGTCGCCTAGGCTTTACCCCCTCTCCTCGCCATGTCGCTGCCTCTGCCTCTCACTTTCCAGCCACGTCCTCTTCTTCCCGCCCCGGTCCTCGGCCCCCTTCCCCTATCCCTCCTTCCACCCATCCCTCTCCTCTACCTCCTTCCCTCACCCCCTCCATCCTCCATCTCCTGCTCTAATTCTTTTGCTGTCCTTGATCTTGATACTCCTACTTCCACCATCGCCTGTTCTCCTGCTCCTCCCACTCTACCAAGCGACACCACCACTCTGAAGCTTTGGTCTCTCCTCCCCCACCAACCCCCTCTCCCGCTCCCACCTTGATCTCTTCGCCCCCTCTCCACCTCTCTAAAAAGACTCGCCCTGCACCTTCCTCGCCCGCTCCTTCCGAGGGTGATACCTTTGATGCCATCCGCTCCTTCCGAGGGTGATACCCTTGATGCCATCATCGCGTTCATAAAGAACACGGCTCCCTTGTCCTCCCCTCCTACCTCCTAGCCCCCTTCCCTCCCGGCCCCTCCTATCCAGGTCGTGGCTTCTGTTCACCCTCCTCCCAAGCACCTCCCTCCTACCCCGACTCCCCCTTCTTCCTCTGCTGTCTCCCCTTCCAGCTCCCTTCTCCCCCCTCTGTCCCCGGCGCTCCGCCCTCTCCCCCTTCCCCGCTTTACTCTCCCCTCCCCCCTTCGTCTTACCCCGCCTGTTCTTCGGTGCAGTCCCCTTCGTCTGCCCCTCCTTCTCCTTCCTCTGCTGCCTGATCTCTCCTCTCTCTTTCCTTACCACTTGGCTACTCCCGTACTGATCTCCTCTCTCAACCTTCTCCCTCTCCCCCTACCTCGGCCGCTCCTGACCCTCTTCCTTGCTTCTTATGGATATGGACCCCAGTCCTTTACCTCCTGCAAATGCTCCTCCCTCAGCTACCCCCATTCCAAGTCTTATTCCCTACTGATCATGTCTCTCCGTGCCGTCAACGTCCTTCATCTGATCTAACCCCTACCCGACCCTCCCCCACCACCTAGCTACCTAACCCTACTACCCCAATAGTTTCATATGGCCTTTGTTGCCTGGCACATTTACCCCCCCCCCCCCCCCCCACATTACAATTACATTTTGATACCAGTAAGACTAACAGCTCTCTCCTTCTGAACTTTGCAAAATCCAGAAAGTTGAAAATTGCAGGTTCTTGGTATCAGAGACCAGAGCTGCACCGCTGGACTTGGTATAGCAATGCCGGATGGGTAGCAAAGAATATTGATGACATCCTTGTTAGTACTCGTTGGAGGATCCTACAGAACTTAAGAGTTTTCCAAAGTGCCGAGTTCTTTGCAGTTGATCAGTTGTGGCAAGTTTGAGGGGTGGAAAGGCAGCTGGTATTTGTAGCATCAGTGAAGAGTTGCTCAAAGCTGTTTCCTTCCAACCTGGCCACTGATGTATGACAGGACAGGTCCCCCTTTAAGAAAGCAAAGCATAACACAAAATGTTACTCGTCTTTTAAGGATTGTCAGTAGCTGTTGCTGACTTTTTGGATGTTACAGATTTTTTGTGCAAGGATACCTGCAGCAATTGATCTTAATTAATAATTTAAATGAAGTTCTCGACTTTAAATAATTGGATTCAAATTTGTTTCTGTTATTGATTGGTGGAAGAATAATGTTGCTAGGTACACCAAATGACAAGATGCCTCATAAGCAGCAGGTAACATCACATAGCCCCACTTAACAGGAAACCACTCTTGCAATTTCTGACAAACACATGTTCACTATTCACATAAAAAGTTTACTCCATATAACAATCTATCTACTACAAGATTTCCATACAATGTCAAGACAGTCCACAATCCCTTCCTATCTATGCTGCCATATGCTTTCTAAAAATCTATGAACATCTAAAACACATCCTTACCTTTTGCTAGATATTTCTCACATCTGTTTCACACTAAATACCTGATTCACACATCACCTCTCTGAACTTACCTACAACACTCAACAATAGATTTACAATCCTAAAATATTAATCTTATCACCCTTACCTTTCTATAAAGAAACTACTTTTCAAACATCATAACACACCCATCCAAAACTACAACTAACCCTACTTCCATCTCCTTTATTGCCTCCTACACTACTTCTTAAGTGCTCCATGCATATAATTCTCTTAACACATGAAGTTTTTGATCCCTTTTAACTGCAACAATCTTTTACTTTTACTCTGCCCATCACTTCTTTACAGCATCCTTCTCACTAAACCTCCTATCATCCACTTCCTTCGCTCTCTCTTCTCTCCCAAGCTTCACCTTCTAACTAAACATTTTTGTCTTCTCATCTGCACTCACTTTTGCATAACAAATAACCCTTTTTATTTGATTTCTCTTCTCTATATATCTATCATGCAACACCTCATCCTTTTTCTACAGCTACTCTACAAATACTCTCCTCTTTTTGGAGACAGCTATGTTAATTTCCTCACCAACCCACAGAAGTCCATCGATACAGCCGTGAAGGAGATGATACAGAAGTTTGGTCGTCAACGTTACATCGCTAATTTGGGACATGGGATGTACCCAGACATGGACCCAGATCACTTGGCTGCCTTTGTCCAGGCTGTCCAGAAGTACTCCAAAGACTGACCTCCAAGTGCAGCAGTTTGCTCGTTCTTCATCTGTGATAAGACTTAAAAGCATTCAGAAAGTGGTGTAAATATATTTGTTAACTAGCTCCATAGTTTATGTACTTAATTAAGTGAAATAATTTTTGTGACAGATTTTTTGGGAAATTTTTAACTTGGATGAATAAAATAATGGTAATGAAAACCAGTTGCCAAAATGCCAATAACTTTTGAAATATAGTGGCATTTATATAGTATATGCATGCACGCTATTTATAATTCTCCACCGAGAAGAGATTTCTCACATCAATGAGTCTCAGACCCCCAGGGAAAAAATTAGGAATGTGACCATTTACAAATCATTAATTTCTCAAAACTACATTTGGGTATCTACTTTGCAGCTTTAATGCCTAAATACAAATACATCCAGTCCTCTGGTAATGCAGCTTTTGGTAACGCGGTCCATCAAACGTAGCATAGACACCTTTAACACGGTCACGTACACCGGTAACGCGGGATGCCGACCCGAGCGGCCGTGACATCACACTCGGCGCGACGCCATTATCCATTACGTGTCAGTGTCCCGTGCTACTGCCACCGCCCCTGGATCTCCTCCCCAACCCATCCCGACTTGCCTAACCACCAGGCCACGAAAACGGAAGGTTTTTACCTATGAACAGAAACTGGCTATTATCAAGGAGATAGAAGGTGAAAAACCTAGGCCTAGGGCGTACAAGGGGACTGGGATCATCACATTTGCCACACATTCAGAAACAGATCAATAACATTGGTTTATGTTTTCTTATAATGGTGTGAAAATGTGGGAATGACTTAACCCCAATAACTAGGTAAATGGTGGTCAAAAGTGGGACTTTGGCCGAGTGGCTAGTCCAAGTAAATTCATTTACAAATGTTCTATTATTTCGATAACGCAGTTTTCGATAACGTGGCACGGTACCAGTCCCATTTGACCGCGTTACGGAGGACTTGGTGTATTTAATAAATAGGCAACTTGCAACACTTACTTGCAGATATGATCAATTTTGAGTAATTACTAGTTGACCTTTGTAAACACAACACCTTATTAAATTATTTAGAATAGGATTTGGTCAAATAAATGTACGGTATGCAATTTCAGTTTTCTTGACCTATAGCCCTGTTTTAGGGAAATGAAAAGAAGAATGAATGTATCAAGACTGAGCAAGACTCGTCCATTTGGCAAAGTAGTGGCTGGGGGAGGAAATGTAGGATGTAGGAAGGTTTAGATGAAAAGTATGGTAGAATTAAGGGATGACGTGCAATTCTTGTCAGACAATATAAGACTGTAAGTACTTAAATTTAGGTGGATAGTGCAAATAATGGTAGTGTAAAATTGAGTAAATTACATTAACATAATTTAAATGCAATTTAAAATAGCAATTGAGTAATAAAGTTGAATTTCTGGGGTGAGTTAATGGGAATAAAGTAAGCTCCCGACATCAAAGATCATATGGCATTATGTTGAGCTAAAAGGCAGACGGCAGCAGAGACAACGGCAAGGCAAAATATGAGGATGAAAGGAATGGTTACTCCTAGTGAAAGAGTTCGATCTAACAGAGGATGGTTTGTCAAAGAATGGCAAAATCAGAGCCATAATGGTATCTGAAGCCATCAGACTTGAAAGAATATAGATAAAAAGTAGTCAGCAGAGGTCATTTCTATGGGAGCAGATTTTTAAAAAGAAAATTAGAGTTCTGATGATGGAAGTACTGGGATCATTAGAGGCGGGAGGATCAGTAGTAGGAAGTAGGGAAGTAAGGACAATATCTAGGCAGGGTGGATCTTGGAGAGAGGAATTATATAACTGATTCACAAGAGAATCCAGGAGGGAAAGGATAGTCAAGAAGAGATTTTCTTGTAGATGTAGCTGAAAAGGTGGAAAGGAAAGATAGGGGAGTTGTAGGAGTATGGGGTTGGGGTAAGGGAGAGAGGGAAGATCACATGCACTTCTGCTGGAACACAGAGGGTGTTAAGGCCTGTACACACTAGGGGCCGTATTCTTAGTCCCTTCGGGTTCCCAAGATATTCAATGTTCCCGCCTCCCAGCCGCACATTCACCAAGTGGCAAGCGAGTACGTACGGTACTCGCTTGCCAATTAGTGAAGAGGCAGCCGGGAGGCGGGAACATTTGAATATCTTCGGGATACAAAGGGACTAAGAATACGGCCCTATGACTCGTGCACCGACCTCTGGATCTGCTCACGAATCCCCTGTCCCAAGAGAGTGATTAACGGATGATCTCGCGTTTGTCCTGAGAGTCTGGCAGTTGGCATTCCATACGAGTGCGTTCGAATGAGTCCCGCGCAAAGCCTACCAGTTGCTTGCTATTCCAATACAGGAGGACGCTTTTCTCTCGCTCTATCCGACCATGGCTGAACAGAATTTTGAATGGACGCGCTGGAACACTCAATAGTTCATTGACCTTGTCAGAGAGCATCCATGCCTGTGGAAAGTAAGAAACACAAACTATTAAAACAAGACAGTGAGGAGTGTAAGCCTTAATACACTAACAAAACAACTCATGAGTACAATAAATCGTGTAATAATACCAGACATGATTATGAAGAAAATCCATACAATGAAAGGTCAATATCGCCGAGAGATGAAGAAGAGGAAGACATCACAGAAGTCAGGAGCAGGTACAGACGACCTGTATCTACCCAGATTGTGGTGCTACGACGCCTTGGCTGTTCTTGATGATGGAGATACACCTCCAGATTCCACTTCAAATCTAGATGAACTACTAATAGTGAACTACAGGCGAGTCAATGATTTTCTCTCTCTCTCTCTCTCTCTCTCTCTCTCTCTCTCGCTCTCGCTCTCGCTCTCTCTCTCTCTCTCTCTCTCTCTCTCTCTCTCTCTCTCTCTCTCTCTCTCTCTCTCGCTCTCTCTCTCTCTCTCTCTCTCTCGCTCTCTCTCTCTCTCTCTCTTGCTCTCTCGCTCTCGCTCTCTCTCTCTCGCTCTCTCTCTCTCGCTCTCGCTCGCTCTCTCTCGCTCGCTCTCTCTCGCTCTCTCTCTCTCGCTCTCTCGCTCTCTCTCTCTCGCTCTCTCTCTCTCTCTCTTTTCTTTTTTTTTATTTAAACTCATATAGATCATTTTGCCTACAAATACACAAATACTACAAATACACAATTTTTTTGTTCACATGTTCCACCTCACTGCACTTCACTACACACAAAAAAACCACCAGTTTCAGTGCATTTTTCTGGCACTGTGGTATCGGTTCACTGTGTCACACATTTACCAGCGTCAGTGGAGTGGGTAGTGACCGTCTCCAGGTATTGGCCGCCAGTTTGACACTATGAGTGTTCATCACTTGGGTGTGAGGGACGGCGGCCGTAAACATGTTCCACATCCTGGAGACGCGGCCCACAAAGGTGCGTTGGTGCTGGCTGGCACGGGAATACGGCACGTCAACACTGTCATCACTAGCGAGCACCGTTCTCATGCTCCGCGTAGCAACTCGTGGAGGCTGGCGTAATCCAGTCAGGTGTGGCACTCCCTCAACCTGTGCCTTGTGGAACACCACTAGCGCTGCAACGTCCTTGCGGTGTTCCAGTGAGTCAAGGGGATTTGCTGACTCGGGCTGGGGTGTTGGGTCTGCAGCATCCACAAGTCGTAAGACTCAACTCTGGAGGCTGTCCAGTTTTCTGATGTGCGAGGATGCACACGACATCCACGAGAGGGCATCATACTCGATGTAAGCCCGTATCTGGGCCTTGTCGAGCAAGAGTTTACCCTCTTTATCAAGGAAGCCGGCCATCCTCCATAGGACAGTGACCCTGTGGGAGGCCTTTTGGGCAAGGTGTTTGATGTGGCCATCAAACCGCAACTCTCGGTCCAGCTCCACTCCAAGAATTTTGAGAGTTTCCTGGAGGAACACCATTGAAGCACAGTTTCCCCTCAGCTGCTAGTTTCACAGCAGGGGACCGAAAAACCACCATTGCCTGTGTTTTCTCCGGTGCAAAGGTCACCTGCCAGCGTGTACCCCACTCCTGTATAACGCGAAGCTGCTGATTGATCTCGTCACTAGCTCGCTCACTGTCCTGACGTGGGTAGGTGCAAGAGAGGGTACAGTCATTAGCGTAAGCTGAGACTCTGGCAGTTGTAGAGTTTAAATAGGTCTATCAGATGCTGCAATTATATTTCCAATAGCTTTCAAGAAAATGAGGAGGAAAGTCATTTTATGGAAAAAAGATACGGTTTCATTTTACTGCGTAATTATTAGTCATAGAACAAATGTTCATCATGATAGTTGTACAGTTTAATTAGGTGTATCAGATGCTATAATGATATTTTCAATATCTCTAATAGCTTTCGAGAAAATGAGAAGGAAAGTCATTTTATGGAAAAAGGAAACGGTTTCATTTTACTGCGTAATTATTAGTCATAGAACAAATATTGATTATGAAAGTTGTACAGTTTAATTAGGTGTATCAGATGCTGCAATGATATTTTCAATATCTCTAATAGCTTTCCAGAAAATGAGGAGAAAAGTAATTTTATGGAAAAATGATACGGTTTCATTTTACTGCGTAATTATTAGTCATAGAACAAATATTCATTATGACAGTTGTACAGTTTAATTAGGTGTATCAGATGCTGTAATGATATTTTCAATATCTCTAATAGCTTTCGAGAAAATGAGGAGGAAAGTAATTTTATGGAAAAATGATATGGTTTTATTTTACTGCGTAATTATTAGTCATGGAACAAATATGCATAATGACAGTTGTACAGTTTAATTAGGTGTATAAGATGCTGATATGATATTTTCAATATCTCTAATAGCTTTCCAGAAAATGAGGAGGAAAGTCATTTTATGGAGAAATGATACGGTTTAATTTTACTGCGTAATTATTAGTCATAGAACAAATATTCATTATGACAGTTGTACAGTTTAATTAGGTGTATCAGATGCTACAATGATATTTTCAATTTCTCTAATAGCTTTTGAGAAAACGAGGAGGAAAATTATTTTATAGAAAAAAGATACGGTTTCATTTTACTGCGTAATTATTAGTCATAGAACAAACATTCATTATGACAGTTGTACAGTTTAATTAAGTGTATCAGATGCTACAATGATATTTCCAATAATTCTAATAGCTTTCGAGAAAATGAGGAGGAAAATCATTTTATGGAAAAAAAGATACGGTTACATTTTACTGCGTAATTATTAGTCATAGAACAAATATTCATTATGACAGTTGTACAGTTTAATTAGATCTATCAGATGCGGCAATGATATTTCCAATATATCTAATAGCTTTTGAGAAAATGAGGAGGAAAGTAATTTTTTGGAAAAAAAAAAAAAAAAAAAAAAAAGGGTTCATTTTACTGCGTAATTATTAGTCATAGAACAAATATTCATCATCAAAGTTGTACAGTTTAATTAAGTGTATCAGATGCTGCAATGATATTTTCAATATCTTTCATAACTTTGAAGAAAATGAGGAGGAAAGTTATTTTATGGAAAAAAGATACGGTTTAAATTTACTGGGTAATTATTAGTCTTAGAACAAATATTCATAATGAGAGTTGTAGAGTTTAATTACGTCTATCAGATGCTACAATGACACTTCCAATATCTCTCATAACTTTCAAGAAAATGAGGAGGAAAGTCATTTTATGGAAAAAAGATACGGTTTCATTTTACTGCGTGATTATTAGTCATAAAACAAATATTCATTATGACAGTTGTACAGTTTAATTAGGTGTATCAGATGCTGCAATGATATATCCAATATCTCTAATAGCTTTCGAGAAAATTAGGAGGAAAGTCATTTTATGGAAAAAAGATACGGTTTCATTTTAATGCGTAATTATTAGTCATAGAACAAATATTCATTATGACAGATGTACATTTTAATTAGGTGTATCAGATGCTTCAATGATATTTCCAATATCTCTAATAGCTTTCTAGAAAATGATGAGGAAAATCATTTTATGGAAAAAAGATACGGTTTAATTTTACTACGTAATTATTAGTCATAGAACAAATATTCATTATGACAATTATACAGATTAATTAGGTGTATCAGATGCTGTAATGATATTTGCAATATCTCTAATAGCTTTCGAGAAAATGAGAAGGAAAGTAATTTTATGGATAAAAGACACGATTTCATTTTACTAGATAATTGTTAGTCATAGAACAAATATTCATTGTAACAGTTGTACTGTTTAATTAAGTCTATCAGATGCTGCAATGATATTTCCAATATCTCTAATAGCTTTCGAGAAAATGAGGAGGAAAGTCATTTTACGGAAAAAAGATATGGTTTCTTTTTACTGCATAATTATTAGTCATAGAACAAATATTTATTATGACAGTTGTACAGTTTAATTAGGTCTATCAGATGCTGCAATGATATTTTCAATATCTCTAATAGCTTTCGAGAAAATGAGGAGGAACGTCATTTTATGGAAAAAAGATACGGTTTAATTTTACTGCGTAATTATTAATCATAGAACAAATATTCATTATGACAGTTATACAGTTTAATTAGTTGTATCAGATGCTGCAATGATATTTCCAATATCTCTAAATAGCAGAGCTGGGCGCGTCACTCGTTTGTGGGCATTGTGTCAACATTAATCCGTCATTGCCGGGGGGGCGTTGCGTCGGCGTCAATCCGTCGTTTTTTTTCTTCCAAAAAGTTGCGTCTTTTTTTTCGCGTCATTGCAACATTGCGTCGCTGGCGGATACGGTAATCTTAACTAATGAATCTAATTTACGTGAAACATCATATATATATGATAGAAAATACTATAAAATAGATATTTCATAATTCAATTGATTTTTTATTTATAGTTGATTTATTTTAATAATTTATTAATTTGTGTTTGATATTATTTGGATTATTCAATTAAAAGTAAAACTCAGCCTGATCTATTTTTATTTTATTATACTTATTAGTTACTTAGTTTAGTTAGTTGATTAATTTCATTTTTGTTACTGTATCATAACCATAGTATCACACTAGTACAAACTTAAACTACAAGAGGTCCATGTTCCCCTTCATGAACACAAGCTCCTCGAAGTTATTGGCAGTCAAGGAGGACCTCTTGGGTCTTATTATGTCTCCGGCAGTAGAGAAGATGCGTTCCACAGCGGCAGAGCTGGGCAAAATTTTATTTGCGACAATGTATTTGCGCCAGCGTCATCGCGACGCTTTTTTAACTTTAGCGTCATTGCGTTAAGCGTCGATGAAATGATCGTTCCGTCGTCGACGCAATGGCGCAATGGCGCAACTGGTGACGCAAGTGCCCAGCTCTGCTAAATAGCTTTTGAGAAAATGAGGAGGAAATTTATTTTATAGAAAAAATATACGGTGTCATTTTACTGCGTAATTATTAGTCATAGAACAAATATTCATTATGAAATTTGTACAGTTTAATTAGTTGTATCAGATGCTGCAATGATATTTTCAATATCTCTAATAGCTTTCGAGAAAATGAGGAGGAAATTTATTTCATGGAAAAATTATATGGTTTCATTTTACTGCGCAATTATTAGTCATAGAACAAATAATTATTTCATAATTATTAGTCATAGAACAAATATTCATTATGACATTAGGTGTATCAGATGCTGACATGATATTTCCAATATCTCTAATAGCTTTCGAGTAAATGAGGAGGAAAGTCATTTTATGGAAAAAAAAATACGGTTTAATTTTACTACGTAATTATTAGTCATAGAACAAATATTCATTATGACAGTTGTACAGTTTAATTAGGTGTATCAGATGCTGCAATGATATTTCGAATATCTCTAATAGCTTTCGAGAAAATGAGAAGGAAATTCATTTTATGGAAAAAGATACGGTTTAATTTGACTGCCTAATTATTAGTCATAGAACAAATATTCATTATGACAGTTGTACAGTTTAATTTGGTGTATCAGATGCTGCAATGATATTTCCAATATCTCTAATAGCATTCGAGAAAATGAGGAGGAAAGTCATTTTATGGAAAAAAGATACGGTTTCATTTTACTGAGTAATTATTAGTCATAGAACAAATATTAATTATGACAGTTGTAAAGTTTAATTAGGTGTATCAGATGCTGCAATGATATTTTCAATATCTCTAATAGCTTTCGAAAAAATGAAGAGGAAAGTCATTTTATGGATAAAAGATACGGTTTCATTTTACTTCGTAATTATTAGTCATAGAACAAATATTCATTATGACAGTTGTACAGTTTAATTAGGTGTATCAGATGCTGCAATGATATTTCCAATATCTCTAATAGCTTTCTAGAAAAGTATAAGGAAAATAATTTTATGGAAAAAAGATACGGTTTAATTTTACTGCGTAATTATTATTCATAGAACAAATATTCATTATGATAATTATACAGTTTAATGAGGTGTATCAGATGCTGTAATGATATTTGCAATATCTCTAATAGCTTTCGAGAAAATGAGAAGGAAAGTAATTTTATGGATAAAAGACACGGTTTCATTTTACTAGACAATTATTAGTCATAGAACAAATATTCATTCTAACAGTTGTACAATTTAATTAGGTCTATCAG
>JAXIVD010002643.1:0-10000 GCA_036785275.1 Cancer borealis
GAGGAATAAATAGTTGGTGATGGGTGGTAGCAAGCTCTGTCAAACCCTCTCGCTCTATCCCATTCACAAGTATAAAGTGGTGAATGGGTGGTGGTGGTGGTGGTGGTGTTGGCAGCTTCCTTTGATGAAATATTATATTATATTTGCTTATTCATTGACTTCTATATAGAAAGGTTAATTCACAGTCGCGCTACGAAGTTGTGTCACCGTATTCATATTGTTTCATTCTGATGACTGGCAACTGCATCACTTATGACTGGCCTTATCTGTTTCTTATCACAATTATTAATAACATTAGAATCCATAGTAACACATTTTACATTTATTATTTGAATGCAAATAATTGTTCAAAAGTATCATTAATTAAGACATTGCATCTGCTTTATAACGAAGATATAACAATATTGACTTAATTACCAATATTAAACTTTCAATGACAATACAGTAATCATACATTAGTTATCAGAATGTGAAGACAATATATCAGTTATAACCTATTATAGATATTGCAAACATATTCAATAATCTATTACTGGTATTTGATGACAGTTTTCATAGCCTGCTACCAGCATTTGACGATATTAATCATATCCCAATACCAGTATTTGGATACATTAATTTTATTCTATTACCGTTATTTAAAGACGACAATTATAACCTATTATCAGTATTTTCATTACTTTAAGATATATCAATTATGACATTATTATAGTATCATTATTTAAAGATTATAACATTACCAGTATTTGAAGATATATCACTTATTGTCTATTACCGATCGTTATGTGAAGACTATACATAATAACTATTTCTTATTACCGGTATGTATAAACCATAAATAGCCAATATCTTCAAGAAAATTTATCAATCACAGCCTATTGTTATTATTTGAAGATATTTACTGAAAGAAGCAAACGAAGAAGCGAAAGAGAAAAATCAAACTGAATATACCATGAAATATTGACGGTAATAAAGGAAAAATTAACCAATAACATTTACACCCAACCCACCACCACCACCACTAACACACCTTTCTGTCAATAGCTCTTTATCACTATCACTACCACCACCCACTCACTACACATACACCATCACCACCCTACACTACACACACCCTCCCCTTTCATCCATCTCTTATACATACATACGTTGCTCTCCTTTTTCCTACTCTCCAAATCGTAACTTATCTTCCAAACTTCCTCTTACTCCTTATTCCTCCCATCCCTCCCTTTACCCACACCCTTCTCTCTTCCCTTCCTTCCTCTTCCGCCTCTAACCTCTCCCCTTCACCCAGTCATGCCACCCACACCCTTCTGCACACCTCTTTCATTCTGTTCAACCCACGCCACGAACCACCACCACCACCACCATTCTGGCAACTTCTGGTCGTAAGGTGGGCGGCAAGAGTGGTAGTAAAGGGGTAAGAGGGGGGGTAAGAGGGTGGGAAAGAGAGAGAGAGAGAGAGAGAGAGAGAGAGAGAGAGAGAGAGAGAGAGAGAGAGAGAGAGAGAGAGAGAGAGAGAGAGAGAGAGAGAGAGAGAGAGAGAGAGAGAGAGAGAGATAGGTTTAATGATCGGTTTTGCTTTTTGGTGCTTGTGACATTGACAGAAATAAAAAAAATAAAATAAAAATGTTAGAAACTGTTCAATTGCAAGTATTTGAACTCATAAGACAAAGGGAAAAAGAGAGAGAAAAAAATAAAAATAAAATAAACGTGTTGAACTAAGATGTCATATAAAAAAAGGTTAATAAATTATGAAAACACTTGAGTAATAACATTTGAGTCAAGACAGAAAACAAAGATAAGAAAATGAATAACTAGAATATCATAATTACCTATACGTGACTCAACCTCCATTAATTAAGCCTCGTAATCACCACACGTTATTACATCTCTTATGTGTCACCATAATTAAAGGGAGAATATAAATAAAAAACATACACTGTTTTAAACTCACAAAGATTTAAGACACATTAATTGCGATGATTTCCATTTAGCTTACACCTTATGACTAATGTGCACGTGTATGTGTGCATGTGTGTGTGTGTGTGTGTGTGTGTGTGTGTGTGTGTGTGCGTGTGTGTGCGTGTGTGTGTGTGTGTGTGTGTGTGTGTGTGTGTGTGTGTGTGTGTGTGTGTGTGTGTGTGTGTGTGTGTGTGTAGTGTAGGACAGCATTAATTTTACGTTATATTATTATTCTCACCAAAATACAACACACACGAAAAAATTAAAAAATTAAAAAGATCACCCACTAATTAACAACTTCAATAACCTTCCAATTACATACAATACACTCATTAACAAAATAATTACCCTATCACACACACACACACACACACACACACACACACACACACACACACACACACACACACAGAGGGGAAAGATAATACTATGTGTGGTGTGTGTTTCCCAAAGTGTTACTCCCTCACACCCTAACAAAGGCAGGACAACATTCCACAGAGACACTAAATAACCTCGAAGGTCAGAAAACTTGACCTTGGTTCTTGTCCTGTGGGTCTGGAGGAAAGGAGGAGGGAGGGAAGGAGAGGGAGAGACGGTCAGAGGAGGAAGAGATATGTATAATAGATAAGATGATCAAACAACTTGAGACTGAAGTGGTAGCAACAGTAATAATGTGCTTGTGGCATTTACATGGATACATGTACCAATCCACCCACACGGCCACTTGTATCTGCACGCACGCACGCACACACACACACACACACACACACACACACACACACACACACACACACACACACACACACACACACACACACACACACACACACACACACACCTGGTTGGCTGGCTCGGATCTGGCATCATTTTTAAACATAGAAGGAAAATGTTTCTCCTATTTTCACTACTATTGTTATTGCTACTATTACGATTACTATTATTAACTTTACTACTACTACTACTACTACTACTACTACTGTTCCTGCTATTACTACAATCACTACTACTACTTTTACTGCTACGTGTAAACAATGACATTACTACTACTACTGCTACTACTATTACCACCACCCCGCTGCTGCTGTTTACTTGTTCAGGCATCGTTGCCCAGCGACACAAATTTTTCCCCTCATCACCTGTACTTTCATGTCCTCATCCCCGACTCCCTGAGAGTTGGCAACAGTGTGTGTGTGTGTGTGTGTGTGTGTGTGTGTGTGTGTGTGTGTGTGTGTGTGTGTGTGTGTGTGTGTGTGTGTGAACGTAGTACGTAGATCTGGTGGTGGGTGGTAGTGGTAGAGGTAGAGGTAGAGGTAGAGGTAGAGGTAGAGGTGGTGGTGGTGGTGGTGGTAGTAATTGTTGTTGTTGTTGTTGTTGTTGTTGTAGTTGTTGTTGTAGTTGTAAGAGTAGTAGTAGTAGTAATACTAACAGAAACAAAGACAATAGTAATAGTAGTTCTAACAGTAGCAGTAGTGGTTCTAGCGATGGTGATTGTAGTTACATATTATTAGTTTTATTCTTAGTAATAAAGAAGAAATAGTAGTAGTAGTAGTAGTAGTAGTAGTAGTAGTAGTAGTAGTAGTATAAAAAATCAGTTACAGTGGTAGCACACTTTATTATTATTTTGCTGTTCTTGGTATTGTTAGAATAACTATAAGTTACTTTTGCTTTTGTAGTTTAGTAGTTATAGTAATCATATAAGCTGTGATAATATTAATCAAAATGGTGATCATAAGGATTATTACTCTACTACTACTATTACCTTTACCACCACTACTATTACTATTACTACTAATAATAATAATAATAACATGTAACACAAATATATAATTATTATTCATATCATCATTACTATCATTTTGGTCATTATCTTACCACCATTACTTTTATTATTATTTTTATTATTATTGCCATTATCACCATTACTATCACCATCTTAGTCACCTCCTCACTGTTAGTGTTTCATCTTACAACGTGACTCATCTAAGAGACACGACTCTGTTTCCCGCAAGGCATAACAAGCTATAAATAAACAAGGAGGGTAGGTGAAAGTGGAGAATTGGATACCATTCACCTGGAACCAATTAGAGTCTCCTTTGTTTTAATTACTAGTTTATCTATATTTTTTTCTGCCACTTTAAAGGATGACGCCTTGAGTATGCAGGAGAAGGCAAGTTATATGAATCACTGAAATGACGAAGCAATATAATTTAAACACGGATAGCAGTACCGTAGTTTACATTATTTCACAATTTCCTCGGCATCTGGGCAGCTCATACGAACCCATAAGTAGACCCGTGTTTTTTTCTTGACACTATTTATATACATTCCTGCATTAGTTCAAGCAGTGAGCAACATCTGTGCTGCCCATCCCCTTCCTCCCTAGCACCCACCTTCCTACTACCCCCAACCAGCCCGGACCTCCCTCCCTACCTACCGTCCCCCTCTCCACCCCCCTCCTCTCTCTCTCTCTCTCTCTCTCTCTCTCTCTCTCTCTCTCTCTCTCTCTCTCTCTCTCGCCTCATTTTTATATCAGGATACTCTTGTCATTGAGGCGAAAAGAAGTACAATGAAGGAACCAAAGTTGAGAGTTTTTGTTACTGTGTGTGTGTGTGTGTGTTGCCGGTGGCGATCGGAGGTAATTAGTTATATTACTAAACAGGTGGTCTGGTCGTTAACGTATACACAAATTACCTTGACTTTAAACTTTGACCATTGAACAATTAATACTTGGTTATTTTGATATTACCAGGTTGCTTCTACAAAGACTCAATAGACAGGTGGTTGAGAAGAATGTGACCCAAAGACCAAGCTCCCCGCGCCGTGCATAATGGTAGCCGCTCCTCCTCATAACATTCTTGGACAACATTGTTATCGTCGTGTTCACCAACAGCACTTAGCGTTCCCGTCCTTCCTTCCCAATACCTTCCTTCCTCTCTTCCTTTACTGTCCTCTCCTTCTTACTGATTTTCTCCCTCTTCCCGTCCCTCCATCCCTCCCTTCATCTTCATCCTGCCTCCTCTCCCCTTTCTTTCCTTCCAAAACACTTTACACTCTTTATAAATGAATAATGTCCACTGGGGCATCCCGCCACCTCAGTGCACATAACCACGCGCGCCCCCAATATCCGACAAATGGGTCCCGTTCCTGCCGAGACAAACAACCATATTGTTCCCCAAGGTTGACTCTTATCATCAACCAGGTTCTTTTTTTGGTTTCTGCTTCATAAAAGAGCCCAGAAAAACATGTATCATCACCTTCCTACTACTACTACTACTACTACTACTACTACTACTTACTGCTACTACTACTACTACCACTACTACTACTACTTACTACTACTATTATTATTACTACTACTACTATTACTACATTCATGATTTTCAGTCAAAACAAGCACATGCATGGCAACTATAACCATAACCTAACTAACAATGTCAAATGTGGCACAATAATCCCTTTGTAACACATGAACCACTACTACTCATGGACTACCCTCCACCCACCACACACACACCGAGGCACTGCAACTTGAAAGTGTTGAGATCAATCATGATGAATGACTTTTTTAGTGTTGTGGTGCAGCACAGAGCTTACTTCCAATAGGTATATAGTCTGCAACGGTGTCACTGGATAGGCCTTGCTTTTTATTGTACAGTATAGTAGTAGTGGTAGTAGTAGTAGTAGTAGTAGTAGTAGTAGTAGTAGTAGTAGTAGTAATAGTAGTAGTAGTAGTAATAGTAGTAGTAGTAGTAGTAGTAGTAGTAGTAGTAATAGTAGTAGTAGTAGTAGTAATAGCAGTATACAACACAAATATATGTACTGTATGTATGTACTGTACTGCGAAGAAAATGATGAAAATGTAAAGTTATGTGGTCTTCTTAGTAAGACAGTAATTAAACATCTATGTAAATTATCCATTATCCCTTACTCAAGATAAAAAAAATGTAATGTAAAATAATGTTTGGCAATAATCTAAAAGTAATCTTAGGTGTGTGATTACCTCCCATTTATATTTGGTAATTCATTGATTTCAACTTTTCAAGAGATCCTTTTAGCTTCTCTTTCCAACCAATTCCTTGGCTCTATACTATTTCTGTTATTTAGACCTCTTGACAGTTGTGGATTGTGGAGAAAGAAACACAATGTATACTGAGGTTTTATTCCTGACCGGTTTCGCTAACAGTTTCTTCAGAGGAATGATTCCTCTGAAGAAGCTGTTAGCGAAACCGGTCAGGAATAAAACCTCAGTATACATTGTGTTTCTTTCTCCACAACCCACATTTATGTTATTGTTATTATCATTATTACTTAGCATTACCTGTACAATACTATACATTCAAATCCCTTGAACGGTCTTCTCAATCAATGGTCCACAAATCTATCTAACTTTCTCTCAAAGCTTTCTATTGTATCCCTGCTTACTATTTGATTACCCTTTCCACTTATACACTATCCTTATATGAATCAGTTTCTGTCTATCTTTTCTTGAAGCTGTATTTATCCAACTATAACCCACTTACTGTAAGAATCTGACCTATAACTCCCCTGTTAAACCTTTTTATACATTTAAGATCCTCAATCAGGTTAGGTTGCACCCTTTCTGCACTCTTTCTTGTACAGTAAATGTCTTACGGCTGTATGTCAAGAACAAATATAGTGTCCCACAATTAGACACTACTTTATGTACTAAGGTTAGAGTAGACTGACCTTTGATTCAAAGTTGTTATGTTAAGAGCTGGTTTAGGGAAAGGGAGCGGTTGGTATTCCTGCTCCAAGCATATACGGGTGTCGATGAACAGTTGGTATGCCAGGACAACGTTTATTTACATTTGGAGCAGGAAGATCAACTGTGTTGTATGTGTTGCACATTATACACCTACCAAAGGCTACACACTACTGAAAAATGTAACCCAAAGACAAAATTTAAACAACATACATTTACTGCAAATGATCAATCTTTATTATTAAGCTTGATGGAATCAATCAATCATTGGGGACATACGGCCAGGGGTGCATTGCCTCACCCACCCTCCAACACCAGCCCTGGTGATCACCATGTGCAAGTTTCCATGCAAGCCCCCTTCCCATACCAAGTAACTCCCAACAGGAAGCATCGACTTGCCCCAGCCACGAACTTTGTGGGCGCCCCCTTGGCCTCCTCCACCCCGTGTTATCCTATTCAGAGACAACCAGACAAGCAGGGACACCTGGGTAGCACGCCACATGCCCACAAAGCTGGAGTTGACGTTGGCGGACTATGCTGGTAATAGGCCTTGATTTAGTCTCATGGAACAGTCACTGATTTGACACAAAGTCATTCCAGTGAAACCCCCATGATTCTGCCAAGGCACTTATTACCAAAGACATCAATTTGCCTCTTCAGATCGGTGTTCAGTGTCCATGTCTCACAGCCATACAGTAAGACAGGGATCACCAGCGACTTGAAGATTTGAATCTTTGTCTGTCAGCACAAATACCAACAACGCCAGATACTCGAGCTGAGTGAGTCCATAACACAATGGGCCAAGCCAATCTGCTGTAAGACTTCTTGCCGTGACCCACCATTGTTGTGGATCATGCTACCAAGGTATATAAAGCTGTCCAAGATATAAATATCTTCGCCACATGCATGAATAGACTGCACTGTTTCATCTAGTAAGCCTCCAAACACCTGAACTTCAGTCTTGGGCCAGGAGACCTGAAGTCTTAAAGGTTTCGTCTCCTCGTGCAGTGCTTCGAGAGTCATCGCCAGAACCTCCAGAGAGCCAGCAAAGATTACTGCATTGTTGGCAAAAACAAAATCAGTGATCCTGTTGAAAAGTGATGGAGCAAGGACCCTTCTCTGCCTCACTTCCATATTCATAGGAAAGAAGCTGGACACGACCCCCTCACTTCACTTCACAGCATTCTCAGTTCTGGAGAACAGGCCAGTTAATAGTCCAATAATCCATGCAGGAATCCAGCGGAGGTGCAGAAGATCCCAGAGTGCCTCACGATGCACCGAATCAAACGTCTTCTTGAGATCAACATAGGCTGCAAGCATCCCCTGCCAAATTCACGTTAGCGCTTCACCAGTACACGAAGCGATAGAACACGGTCAGGTCTCTGATATTTCAGCAAGTGACTGCAAATTCACATCAGTAGCAGATGGGCGAGCACCTTGCCTGGTACGCTGAGCAACATTATCCTGCGGTAATTGTTGCTGTCCTGACAGTCCCCTTTCCCTTTCCAGATAGGGGCAATCAATCCCCTTTTTCTAGTCAGGAGGAATGGTACATGAATCCTACACAGCAGTCAAGACAGCATGCAACCCATGGATCATGGCCTTGCCTCCAGCTATGAGCAACTCCACGCCAATGTTACAGATGCCAGCTGCCTTTCCAACCCTCAACACAGCCACAGCCTCTTTAACTTTATCAAGAGAAGATGCCGCTTCGTAATGGGCGGATCAGCATCCACCACCTGTAACACAGTGGTTTGAAGCCATTCGCTTGGATGGTTGACCTTGAACAACTGCTCTAAGTACTCAGCCCAACGAGCCATCTGCCCATCCACGTCTTATACAAGGCAACCATCTGCTGTTCGAATAGCATTCACCCAAGATGTAAACTTGGAGTGAAGCTTCTTCAGAGCTCAATAGGCAGGTTTGAGGTCATTAGCATTTAAATGACACTCAACATCCTCTGCAAGACTCCTGACATACTTCTCCTTATCTCTCCTCAGAAGAGTTTTAGTCCTATAAGATAGAGTACTGTGCTGGTCCCGGTTCCCAGCCAGCCAGGCAGCACGGCTCTTCTCTATACTATTCAGTGTCTCTGCCGGGATGATGACGATATCTTACAATATGTATATGCATTTACGACGGATATGAATGTCAAAATCATTCAAAATGCATCAAAATCTATATGAAGTGTGTTGTTTATATGCAGGTGCATTGTGGTGAAGATATAAAAATTTACCCAACCCTCCAATCTTCCAACACATGATAATTAGAACAATGCATGGTAAAGATTAGTAAAACAACCCATTCGATATCTCCTCACCTTTATAATGCATTGCAAATTCAACCTCAGAAACTTGTTCAGATCACCTCAAACAGTTATGCCGCTGAATTACAGAAAAAAAAATGCGAATATTTTGTTTTCTTCTTTTCAAAAAGTAGAGTTTAGTTTTGTTTGAACAAGGTTCTATTATTGTCAATGTAAGTTAAGGTATGGTAGTTAATTTATGTTATGTTAATTTAGAAACTATCAAATGTTTTCTAGGACTAAATGTAGGGGATTAAGCGAGATGCAGACGCCATTTTCTTTCGTAGCCACATGCCATTCAGCTGACGATGTAAAAAATTACCGAAAAAAATAGCTTTGTTAGCATAATCTTCCCAGAGCTGCAGTTAAATAAGCTTAACCAAAACTAACCCAACCAAACCTAGCTAAATGTAACAAAACCTAACCAAACCTAACTAAACCTGTTAATGTAACCTTGAAAAATAAATATATCGTATTTGTTTCTGTAGTTCAGCAGCATAACTGTGATTTGAACAAGTTTCTGAGGTTGAATTTGCAGTGCATTATAAAGGTGAGGAGATATCAAGTGGTTCATGAAACGAATCCTTACCCAAGGCATTATCATCCATTTGCAGTAGGTATTTATGGGACGCAATTAGTCAGAATGAAAAAATTTAGGCAGTGCTTACAGGTATGGCAGACGTACATGTAAGTGCTCGCTTATAGATACGGCACGTGCCTAACTTTTGGGTGATAAAACATAAAAAGCTTATATAACCGAATCAAACCGTAACTAACCAAACCTAACCTAATGAATGCCATATCTTCATAGTGCTCAGTTATAGATATGGCACGTGCCTAACTTTTGGCTAAAAAGCTTACATAACCGAGCCTAACAACCAAACCGTACCTAACCAAACATAACATAACATAATCAACCTAACATAACTTGAAAGATGCTTTACCAGGTAAATAATATGAAGTGCTTACAGATACGGCAGCCGTACTCCGTTTACAGATATGGCAGC
>JAXIVD010002643.1:15000-26551 GCA_036785275.1 Cancer borealis
AAGAGTGAAACCGACAAGATCGAACATGATTTAATTCGACAAAATACCGAGAAACTTACAATGCAGAGTAAGAGAAATTTCGAAGTTCGCATTGCACATATCAGTAAGTCAAATCCTAAAGAGTTTTATAGCTCCATAATAAAGTATACACATCAACCATTGGTCCATTAATTATGCAAAATGGAAATTAAACCGCCGACGAAACCCTTATGGCAGATATTTTGAATAACTTTTTTGCATCAATTTTCACAGTGGATGATCCCACAGTAAACTAGTCCGTCGCACAAAATCAGAACAATGGTGCCTACCTTAACACGTGTGTATTCCATGAAAAGGATATTCTACTCGCGATCAGTAATATGAAAATAAATGATACTCCGGGCCAGGACAAAGATTCGCCGAGATTACTTAAAGAAGCAAAAAACGAAATAACCAAACCACTTTCCATCCTATTCAATAAATTACTAACTCTCGGCAAAGTCCCGCGCAAGTGGAAGCTAGCCAACGTCACTCCCATCTACAAAAAAAAGGTATTAAGTCTCATCCTGTTAATTATTGACCGATTAGTCTAACTTCTGTTGTAAGTAAATTTATGGAATCTATGATATGAAACAAAACAGTAGACTTGATGGCAGTTTAAAAAATTTTCATAGGTTATACTAATGTAAATCTAGACGTTTATTTCACAGTAGACCATACGAAATCAAAAGACACAACGGTTACAAATTATTTGGGTAACGCTTTGAAAATAATAAAGCCAAATATTTTAAATCTTTAATTGCATTGTCGTTAACTCAGCAACCGTTCAAACTTTTAAAAATCGCCTATGTGGTGCCCGGGGGGGGGGGGGGGGACGGGGGCGTTATTTTATTTATCGTTGTTAATTGTTGTTAATTTATTTCTTCTTTATTTAATTTGTTTTACTTTCACTTCACTACTGAAGGACCACCAGTGTGGTGCCTTGTCATTAAATTAACTTCTAATGGGGAACTCTTATGGCAATTAATAAGATCTTTACCTTGATTAATTATACTTTTTAATGGTCCCTGATGTTATTTATTTCCCTGTATATTAAAAAGAAAAGCTGCCACCACCCCCAAAGGTTTAATGAGAATTAGGGGATTCTCAGGGAATTTAGTTTCTTCCTAAAGGGAAGTTAAAATATTCGAAAGAGAAAATAATTACTACCAGGGAAATATAGGCGACCAATGAAAAGAAAAGGGGAATTGATTTAACAATTTAGTTATTTGGTAGAGTGGACTGAGTTTCAATAAGGCACCTGGATTCGTGGATTTGTTTCATATCCTTTTTCAAGAGTGTTGAGCACTTCCCCACACTTACTTTACCACACCAACGGAGGTTATTATAACACGGAATCACTTCCTCAGATTTTACTTGAGTTATTTATTTACTGTATACTTTGAATATCACAGGCTGATCATTGAGTCTTAGAAACACAGCTTAGTTATAGTATCAGACAACTTAATGGTTCATGGCAAAAATAACCTTCCTCAAAAAGAAAATAAATACAGAGTTGGCAATACTTATCTCACTCCGAGATACAAAACTCTTCACACATTACAAGTTATACCCTTGACTCCCTTCCCTGAAAAATATCACCTTAAAATTTTTTATAATTTTGTAACTGGGCCTGAGAACAGTTAAAGAACCTTTTCTCAGGGGATTTCCGAAAGTAAGGTGATCTCATTGTTTCTGGTTATGCAGACATAATAATTCTTCCTCACTAAATAAGAATACCCGATTCTTACTCCTGAATCAATGGGCTGGGTCTATCAGACCGTCCTACGTGACACATAGTTCCCTAAGGCTTAACTCGGAAGTTTGGCATTGGCTTTCTAGCCGTTCATTTATTTACAAAACAAAAGAAAGTAAATGAGAAATTGGTGTAACTGTCGTGGAGGCATTCTTTCCCTGTGGACGTGATCAAAGTTGAGTTCCGAGTCTATAATTCACTTCCTTAACTCAGAAGTTAATACACAGTCACAATAACATAGAAATTACCATGAAAAATATATATTGTACACCATGAAATATTTTGTAGGGGAACAGGGGACCATGCGGTTTTGAAACCACGTTGTCCTTCTTTAAGAGAAGGAAATTGGTATTATCCACTTATAATAGATCTCAATAGGGGTTTATATATATTGTCAGGCTACTGGGGAAGATTATGGATTATATATTAATGGTGAGAGGCATTGAATTTCACAAATATTGAGGATTTCGAGAGCGATGTCACTCACCTGTGGATGTGATCAAAGTTGAGTTCCGAGTGACGCTCTCTGGGAAAAAAGGCGGGAGACGAGGAGGGGGAAGGGGGGGTTTCGAGAATATTCCTCCTTTGATCTTATTATTAATTGATTATTGAAACATGAAAGGGTTATCAGCTTATAGGAAATTAATGTTGACGCTAAATAAGTAACATTTAGATATCTATTGAACTTGATCTCTGGGTTACTATATAGGGGAAAATTCTGGTGTACGTGACCTTTGTCAGCTCGACAGGCCCATGGGGCGTGATCGCCTCACATGATGAAATATTACATCATTCTTAACAAAGCTTTGTGATAGATAACTAAGTAGCTTAATTATATTCGATTATGGAGAGCATTTTAACAAGTTAATGACAATTAATAGTGATTAGATTATGATATTAATTTCTTTCCATAGAAAACTGTCTTGGGGGGGGGGGATGACTGCATAGGATTTGAAAGTTTGGAGAAACAATTCTAATATAAACATTAATATAAACATATAGTATAAAATTATGAATGATATGTGAGTAAATACATTTATATAATGCAGTATCACCTTGGGAATACAGGATCTAAGGGCAGACTAAACAAAACAAAAAGGTACATTCAGTAGGCCTGTTTGAGATAAAATTGGAGGCATCACACCTAGATAATTATTTAAGCTCAAATCCCCGACTGGCACTGTTCTCATCAAACTAATTAATCCTCTATTTTGTAGTTAGTGAAATCAAACAACAAACTAAGGACCAGTAGGTCCGTTGCTGTTTGCATTCCTTTGTAATACTTTGTAAACATCAATGTCCTTCCACAGCACCGTACGAAGGCACAACCCAGCGCTGCTCCACTGAGTGCCCTCTAGCCGCTGCCAAGCTGTCCTTCATCCCAGGGAAGACCTACTCGTACACTTACACTGGAAAGCACAATGTACAGCTGAAGGGTGTGGATGGCGGCCTTGTGGGGACCAAATGGGAAACTCAAGTACTACTGACAGTTCTTGGCCCATGCGACGTAGCCATCTCCTTCAAAGGTTCCAAAGTGGATGGTGAGACGGGTAAGTCCCATACACATGACGCACTATCCTCACAAACGAGACGGAGTACAATAAACCTCCACTAATGACCTCCGATGTATCTCCAGGCCTGGCCGGCGTCGACAAGTTGGAGAAGTACCCGCTGGTGGTGGCGACGACCGACGGTCGTGTGCAGCGAGTGTGCAGTCATCCCGATGACGACATCTGGGCAATCAACATGAAGAAGGGCGTCGCTTCAGCCATGCAAATCAGCCTGCCGTCCCTCTCCACCACCAACTCAGGACTCAATTTCACTGAGGTAACACAGGCTATGCACGCGTTCTTCTTATCAAACACTTGTCACACTTATGTTAAGAAATAAGCCTCCTACTACGAGGCCGAGATACTAAAGGTTACTGCCCGTCATAACAGACGGACGTGTTGGGGAAGTGCCCGACCCGCTACGAAGTGGAGACTGAGGGCACCAAAGTGGTAGTGAAGAAAGAGAAGAACCATCGTCTATGCCAGGACCATTACCCAACCCCCGACGAAACACACCTGCCCTATCTGAAGGGACCGCTGCCCATCCAGGAGTCGAAGTCGATTTGCACACAAGAGATTGAAAGTGGTATCATCACCTCAGTGGTGTGTGAGGACAACAACGTAGTAAAGCCATGGTATGGCGCCTACAAGTATGTGGAGGCCATGCAAAAGTCAACGCTCAGGCTCACCTCTTCCGACATTTCTGCCCCAAACACCATCTCCCACATCACTCAAGGACAGTTGGTGCCCAGGAGCCTCCGCTACGACTACGAGACCGCCAAGAAAGAGCCAGAGCTTGTGCCACAGCTGGAGCAAACCCTGAGATACCTCTGTGAAATCACCAAGGACGGAGTTGAAGCCCATGCCGCCATACAGCTGAGCAAGGCCGTGCGTCTAATGCGCCGCATCCCCGAACAAAGTTTCAAGGACATCTACACAAAAGTGCGCAACAAACAGATATGTCCGGAGCACAACAAGCTACAGAGTCTCTACATGGACGCAATTGCCTTCGTCCACGAGCCCGAATCTGTTCAACTGATGGTGAAGGAACTGGTAGAGGGACGGGCCACCGGAACTCGAGCCGCACTTTACACTGCCGCATTCTCCCTCGTACCTCGCCCTAATTTGGGAACCATTCAGGCACTAGAGCCTCTTTTTAAGGCCGGAGAAGCACACCTTTTCTCTGCCAGGCTGGCCGCCGCTTCCATGGTGAACGCATACTGTCGCCATAATCCACAATGTTACGATGAATCGCCTGTGAAGAGCCTGTCACAGGCTATCAAGCAGAAGATTGAAGAAGATCTCTCACCCTCCAGCAACGAGGAGTCTCAGCAGCAGACCCTGTCCGCCCTCAAGAGTTTAGGCAACATGGGCGTCATGACCCAAGAAACATCCGAGGTGGTGCTTCGCTACATGCAAAACGAGAACAAGAAAGTCAACATCCGTGTGGCTGCTGCACAAACCTTCAGACTGGCCAAGTGTGAACGTTCGGTAGGCGAGATTATTTCCTTCCTTTTTTGACATACGCAAGCAAATATATTGCCACAAAAATCACAACGAGTGCTCCCATGGCACGTTTTCTTTCATTTCCTCTTTCTCAACAGGTGACCCAACGACTCGTTCAGTTCGCCCTACGGCCAGAGCAAAACACAGAGGTTCGGATTGCTTCTTATTTAGCGGCAATTCCATGCGCAACCTACGAAGACTTGCAGGTTGTTGTGACCAAGATCTCCTACGAAGAAAGCACCCAGGGTAAGTTCTTTTATGTGTTTGCATGCTTTACTGAGATCAATTTGTATCTGTGAATAGCGTAACCTAAAATGTTTTGGTCATTTCAGTCCGTGGGTTTATCCTGAGCCACCTGCTAAACCTACAACAGTCCGATGCTCCCGAGAAGGAGAGGCTGCGTTACTTGCTGACGAATATTGTCATTCCCCGAGACTTTGAGGCGGACCTGAGGAAATACTCCCGCAACCTTGATCTGTCCTACTTCTCCCCATCCCTTGGCCTCGGTGCCGAGATCGAGTCCAATCTGATCTACGCACCGGGTTCCTTTATCCCTCGTTCCCTGGGGGTAAACCTAACGGCAGCTCTCGATGGAACCGGTATTCCTATTAACATTGGAGAGATTGGAGGTCGCCTGGAGGGTCTGGAACCGATCATCGCTCAGCTTTTTGGACCTACAAGCTACCTCAAGACGTCAAGCTACAACAAAATATTCCATGACATTGTCTCCTTCATCCAGAACAAATGGAGTACGATTCAAGAAGAGCTGGAGATTTCCCTCAGGCAGAGGAGGTCTGTCGATTACGACACCCTTAAGAGCATCTTCAGCAAGCTCTACGGCTCCCAGTCCGATCCGATTCAGGCCGATGTTTTTGCTCGCTTTTTGGGTCAGGAAATCAAATATG
Organism: Cancer borealis; assembly: GCA_036785275.1. Lineage (NCBI taxonomy): Eukaryota > Metazoa > Arthropoda > Malacostraca > Decapoda > Cancridae > Cancer > Cancer borealis. The sequence goes on from JAXIVD010002643.1 coordinate 20,736, forward strand.
CCTCTCTATCTCAGCGGCTACAGGACATCAACAAGGACCACTTGGTAGAAGCATTTATTGGATACCTGATGCAGACACTGAGCAGCATGAAGAACATGAACCTGGATTCGGCGCGGGCAGCTCAGCTGGGAATGGATTACTCCATTCCCACTTGCCAGGGCCTGCCACTCAAGATGACCATGGAAACGATGGCCATCGCTGGAATCAAATTTGAGACAAACCTAAACGGCGTTTTAACTGGCCAGGCAACTAGTGGCAGTAACTTCAAAATTCTACCATCCCTTTCAGTGGAGACATACGGCTTCATCGGCTATGATTCCTACATTTCCTCGAGCGGACTTAAGATGAACACCACCGTCTCGAGCACTAACGGCGTTGCTATCAAGTTGAGCGGACAGAGCAGCCAAGGGCTACAGATCGATGTGGAGATCCCCGACAAGATGGAAATAGTTCACGTTAAGAGTGAGACGTTCCTCAAGAAACACAAGAAAAACCAGCCAATCACTAAAATTATACCCTCTTCAATGCAAGACACTAGGATCCACCGCGACTCATGCCTCACTGCTTTCGAGTCAGTGTTCGGTCTCAAGATGTGCTATAACATCGACGTGCCGGACATCTTCCAAGCTAGCTCTCTGCCCCTGGGATCCCCAGCTATTGCCACACTTTCTATCAACAAAACAGAATCCTCCATTAGGGGATACAAGATAGCCGTCACTACTACCAGTGAAAGTCAAGCCAGAAAGTATGCCTGCAAAGTCTCTGTTGTGGGCTCGCCTTCATCCAAAGAGGCCGACGTGGAAATACACCTGAAGAAAGAGAGTGAGTCTTACCTCGCCGAGGTCAAACTCCAATCGTCCTCCACCCGTGGCGAAGCCAAGTCAATCATCATAAACAGGCCAGAGTACAAGAGTTTCGAGACCGACTTCTCCTTCACAACCAACGGCAACGAATTTTCCAAAGCCATCAAGGTAGACTTGAAGATCACGCCTACAGGGAACGGAAAGAAATATGAGATGAACACATTTGGAAGCCTATCCGGTCGTATCTCTCAAGAATCCAACATTTTCACAGGAGTTCTAGTACAGAGCTACACGACTCCTGGAATGGTAATGGATATCTCGGCCAAGACCAAGAACAGCCTTATGGAATACATTCCCTTCAGTCTTGAGGGTAAGAAAACGTACACTTTAACGCTTTCCTTTTTCATTATTGGCACAAATTTTTTTATTATATCAAATTGACCATATATATATATATATATATATATATATATATATATATATATATATATATATATATATATATATATATATATATATATATATATATATATATATATATATATATATATAGAGAGAGAGAGAGAGAGAGAGAGAGAGAGAGATTGAGAATTTTTTGATTTTCGTAAAAAATATTGCTCTCTTTTCAGTCGGTGGAGACTTTAAGTATTACTCAGGAATTCCTATCCCAATGCGGCTGCGCAAGCTTGAGTTGGAGACTGGAATTAAAGGTTGGAAGGTTACCTCCTTCTTCCGCGTGACAGGGGAATCTAGCCAGAGAGGCGACTATTCCTCTGCTCTCCAAGTGGTTCGGCAAGGGATGGAGCTGATTCACTTACGGGCAGACCTCCGCCTTCAGGGGACGCCCGCAGTGGATTTCAAGGAGCAACTCTTTGTTAAAGGTAAGTGAAGTGACAGCTTAGTGGTGCCCAGTCAAGGTTTTTGTAGTATTATGTTCATGATGAGCACAAATGATGGTCATTCCTTCAAGGTTTATCAATTATAGTTAAACACAAACATTGTTTCCAATATTAAAGTTGGTTAATTAAATGAAGAAAAGAACATTAATATAAAATCCGCTTTAGCAGACTGAGTTTACTTCATAAAAGAGTAGAAATTGTAAGGTTTAAAATCGAGTATTGTTCCTCAGCCAAGCTTGGAAAAGCGGAATACAAGATGCAGCAGATGATTGAATACCAGCAGACGAGGATGGCAGTCAATATGGAGATGACTCGTCAAAGTGACAACGTAAAGCTGTTTGAGATAGTCGCTGAGAAGGACTCGCAGAAAATCGAGTTAATTTTCCATGTAAGTTTTGTTCCCACTCTATACGATAGTGATGCTGTTTTCCATCAAAAAAAGGCGAAAGCCATTTTCATCTTGAATTAACCTGCTTGTCCCGTTTTGTATTTTCTGAGTGCCGAGAGATAACTAGAAGGTGTTCATTCATAAGGAGACCCTCATGGGTGTGAAGGGTGAATATCAGAAGTTGCCGCATATTTATTAATCTGTTAGTTAGTTATCAAAATTTGTGTCTGTCAAAATAACTGTCTGTTCATTGACAGATTCAGATGCCTGAATATATGACGCCCATCAAAGTGGCCGCTAGGGCCGTGAAACAGGGACAGGACTACAATACCGAGGCTGTCGTTATGCGCGGACAACAAACCCTAGTGCAGCTTCAAGGGCCTGTCACTTATATCAACTCCCAAAGTCTCACAAAACTGGGGGCCAACATCAAAATTAACAACCTTTATAAGTTCGTCTCTTTCCTCGAGTTCGGAGAAGGAAAACAGGCTGTCCTCCTGGAGATAAGGAGGCAGGAACAAGTTATTGTGTCTGTGGAGGGCAATGTGAAGACTCCGTCTTCACAGGGATCCTTGCTACAGGCCAGGGTTAACTTGCCTATTTTGTTTGATAGCAAGACTGAGCTCACCATCACTGAGAATGTCATTCACATCAGCACCAACACCCTCCTGCTGCCCAGCTCTTCTTCCCCACGAAGAATCAAGGCTTTCATGGACATCAACTGGGACAACAAACAGGGCCAAGTAATGGTGCTCTGGAATGCCGACCAGGATCCGTCCAAAAAGATTGCTGTGGATGTCATCATCGTACCAGAGAGTCCTGTTCAAGCAGCTATTCAGTGAGTAATGTTCTATCACTATAACACGAATTTTGCTCGTAATAACACTATGAACATTGAAAAAAAACGTGTCTGTAATTGATGTAATCTCTTTTAAGTTACATATCTGATGCAATATTGCCTTGAAAATTTCAGTGCAAAGGTTATGCTTCTGCAGAAGACTCACTATGCCAACATGAAAGTAGTGGCGCCATTCCTACTGCAGCAGTACGGGCAAAGGAACAGCATGCAAATGGAGGTGGAGACGCCCGAGCAGAAGAAATGGATGCTTGAATTCGGAATCCTTGAACAGGGGGTCAATAGTGCCATTACTGACCTCACTTTCAGAAGCATTAACAATAACATCTACCACCTGACGTCTAACCTTCGGTGGCAGCGCCTCGACGGACCATTCTCCTACGAAATAGAGACCGGTATCACATACGTCTCACCGCAGAACAGGCATTCTCAGTTCTCTCTACTCGCTAAACACCACAACTCTCCTCAGCAGCGCATCATCCATCTCACAGTAAGAGATTCCAAGGCCGCTTTTACGTGTCTCTCTAGACCCTTTTACCAAATTGATGCTATGCTTTTGGGTTTTCAGGCATTGATGGTTCTTCATATATTGAATATACTATATCAGGGAGGAGCGAATATTTACTTTTGGAGGAGCAGCTTAGAATGTTTTTTTCACAGTTTGTGTGAAGGTACACATGAATGAATGTTATATGATGTCTGTAATTCATGAAGTGTTGTCACCAATCCACCGGATGAACGAGAGTCACGTCATATCTTAACTTCAGGTGGAAGCCACAATCCCGACCATGCAAGCGCCACTGAAGATCAGCTTCTCTACGGAGAATAAGGACTATTCTTACATTACAAAGCTGCAGAATGAGGTGAGCGGCATTGAAACACTGTTTGGGTGGACGCTGGAGACCTACTCCGAGGGTGGAGTGAAGCACCTTGACGTTGCTTTCGACGTGAAGGCCATCCGGGACGAACTGAAAGCAATGAGCATGATGGTGGGCTCTCAAGGCGGGCCACTCATGGTCACATCCGCCATCGAGGACAGACGCTCCTACCATTTGCTGTACAGGCAACCCTCCCACGACAGCCACAACATCAAAATGAAATTCCCGTCCCGCACTGTGGAGGCCGAGGCCACCTATTCCCCTTCCAAGGCTGGCATCAAGATCTATCCTAACAGGGCTTACAGCGATGCCAAATACGAGGTGTCTGGCGAGCACATCAAGGGTCTGTGGGGAAGCAACTCCATGTACAAGGGCCGAGTGAGCCACCCGATGCTGCCCAGGGACGTGACAGCGGTGGTGGAGTATTCCAACAGCGGCAGTGGTCACCAAGGATCTTTCGAGCTGGATGTCTTCCCCGACACTGATGACAAAATCACCGGCTCCCTCAGCTCCATCCTCCGGGCCAACAACACCGTTGCCATCGAGGCTAACCTCTCCACCAGGGTGAGTGTGACCAAACAAGTGGCGATACTCACTTCCCTTTCAGCAGGCGCCCAGTCTCTCTAACGTGTTCTCTTTTGCAGGTACTGCAGTTGAAGCCCAAAGTGATGATGGAAGTCTCGTGGGCAGACCACACCAAGGCCTTTAATTTCACATTCCAAGAAACTCCGTCGTCGCCGGAATCGTTCAAGATTTATGCCAAGTATGACCTGATCTCTAGGAATTACTCGGCGGTGACCTTCAAATTGGAGGTAGAAGGCCGTCCCACAGTGGACGTGTCCGGCGTGATGGAGCCTCGCCTGGGGCCCTATTGTGACGGCTTCGCACTGCTAGCGAATGTACACACCTCAGTTCTCGGCAGCTTTATGGTCAACTCTGCAATGTGCAATCCGGCCTTCCTCGAACTGGTCGCCTCCAAGCAGAATGGTGCCAATATCTACATGACAAATATCGGCCTTCAGTTGCCCTACAAAGCCGAGGTCAGCATTTCCAAGACCGACAGATTCCAAATAAGGCATAAGAGTATCTCCCTCATTGGTATCGAGCTTGTCTCTCCGCGTCGTGCGTCAAGATCGATTTTGAGTACTAACCTGAAGAAATGATGACTATGAAGGTGAGATACTATCGTAGTGATGTATCTATTAACTATCTGTCATATTCTCTCTCTCTCATCTCCTCTCTCTCTCTCTCTCTCTCTCTCCTCTCTCTCTCTCTCTCTCATCTCTCTCTCTCTCTCTCTCTCTCTCTCTCTCTCTCTCTCTCTCTCTCTCTCTCTCTCTCTCTCTCTCTCTCTCTCTCTCCCTCTCTCTCTCTCTCTCTCTCTCTCTCTCTCTCTCTTCTCTCTCTCTCTCTCTCTCTCTCTCCTGACACAGCCCATCTTTCTTAGTGTTCATGTTCACACCGGAACCTTGTAATCCTGTACAGGACTTCGTGCTAGAAGAGGTGTATCGAGTGACGGAGGCGGTCTTGTCGTGACGGATTGGATTTACAGGGAGGTGCAGCAGGAGGCTAGCAAGGCGGGCGTACCCTTCCCCGCTCCTCAGATCCGAGCACTCGTCCAGGAGATCAAGAACGACATCATGAATATTTACGCGGACGTGCTCTACAATGATTTGTTATTCGAGTTGGACGCTGTCATGCAGATCCTGCGAGGACCGACAGTCACCTATATTAGGAGTTCTGCTTCCAGGCACTCCAAGAAATGGCACGCATGCAGAGGGAGTATGCAGTCAATATCTTCGAGCAGTTCATGGAACTGAAACAGCTTTTTAGACCAGTTATCAGAGAAACTATTGAAGGTATAGTGTGTGTGTAGGTGTGCGTGTTTGTGTATGTGTGAGTGTTTATGTATATGCGTGTGTGTGTGTGTGTGTGTGTGTGTGTGTGTGTGTGTGTGTGTGTGTGTGTGTGTGTGTGTGTGTGTGTGTGTTC